>CAIGRN010081316.1:0-14715 GCA_903798345.1 Fraxinus anomala
GGAACGGTGAGTTAGTCTGTGAATGGAAATTGATTATAGGCTGGATGTACTCAACAAGATCCAGTCGGAATGTGCCTGCGGAAGGTGGGAAAGAATTACCCAAGATTCCAATTGAATGAGCAGTTGTGACGTACACCTCCTTACTTAGCCCGAGATTGGTAATTGCCTCATAGACCGTCTGCATTGCCGGGAAGAGATAAGACATTAACCGAGTATCGTTGCCTGTTAGGACCTCGTTCCCAACAGTGATACACGTGATCTTAGTCTGGGAAATGTAAGGTTGAACATGCTGTTGAATCCAAGTTTGAGCTTTAACTGGATCTGTCATGTTCTCAAGATATTCATTCCCGAGCCCTATGACGAATTCCACCCCAGAATTGGCAAATGCAGTTAATACATTTGGATCAGCGTCATAAAGTTTAACTCTACTTATGTTGAGAGATCTAAGGAGATATGCAACGCGGGATGGTGAGGGAAGATTATTCGCAATCTGGCCATAATTAATTCCAACTCCGAGACTGCAAATTCTACCAAATGAATCTGGACACAGTGGAAAAGAAAGTCAGAGAAGTGTAAATCTGGACAACACAAATAAACACAAAAATTAAGCTTATCTTTGAACTCAAATATTAAAGAGAAAAAGATTTTTTCATTCATCAATAATTTGAATTGAAATCACAGACATGCAAATAAATTCCTGTTCATTTAAATTCTCAGTACTGCCAATGCATTCCTTTTACATCAGCAATTTCACAAATGAACTCAATAATTTGCTAAGGATAAAATTCAACAACATGGTGTCAAATCCCAGATAACTCGGCAATCAATTCAATCCGTCTAGAGCTCAAAAGAGCATTCCAAGATTGGTGTGTAGCGTGGGCATGTTAATTTATACTTCGCCGCCTCAATTAGAAGAAGGATAGCACAGCAGGAAAAACAAAGAAATCCCATTACAGCGTCACAAAAATACATAACAAAAATGAAAATAATTCACCATTTCCTAATAACCCAAAAATATAAACCAACATCTCCTTCTCTTCTCTTATTCTTTTTAACTTTCTGAGCTCAAAATCATCAACAAAAAGTAAATAGAATGCCCCTTTACATGCAAAGGAAATTTAACATAGAGAAACACTCAACTTTTCTTGATATCACGTCGAGAAGGCTTAAAGAACAGATTAAGCATAAGAACCTGAAAGAGTGAACAGAAGAAGAAGAGCCCGGAAGAGGGTGGCCATTGCCATTGCCATTGCCATATGCCAGCTTTGCTAAATCTCAGCCACGCCCCTTTATTTCTTGAGATATGTAATATATATTTGTAGGCGTTCAGTGTATTGAATTAACAATAATTAATTTTGTACAACTTTATATACAAAAAAAAAAAAGGTCAAGTGGCAGTTTCTTATTGGCTTTTTGTTATTCATTTTGTACAAAATTCTGTACAAATAGAATTATTCTTGAATTAATTGTTCAACCATGCTTCATGTACACATGAAGTTCACGGACCTCCACGTATAACACACATAGGCAAGGTCGGTGGTTAGTTTTTTTAATTTTTTAATGAGGTGGGTCCGGGACCACCACATTTGAAGGGTGTAGGGGTACACCCCTCCACAAAGGGATTAATCCTTAATTGTTTGCTGATATTAATTAAGCCCCGTTTGAAACTCATTTTTTTCTCATTCTATTTCTTATTCTTAATTTCAATCATATATTCTATCAATAAAATAATATTACACATAAACCCAAAAAATCTTCTTACTTTTTAACTATACAATCTTCCATCAATCACTATTCCAAAAAAATTTTTTCCACCCAAAATGAGTGTCAACCAGGGGCTAAGTATTATATTAAGGTACAGTGTGAAATCGTGCAAAAGTTTGTATTTTATAGAAAAAGGTTGTCATTTTGTATTTGAATTCTGTATGTTTTTTCTATTATGGTTTTTCTTTCATTTCCATTTGAGGTCACGAACAATCAAATTAATGAACCTGGTATTAACTGTGAACAAATAATCCGATAAATCTATGTCCCCTAGCTCTCTCGAGAGAACTCGAGAAAGACATAGCGGTACAAATAAATTACAACGGTACAAGAAGAGCAATTTTTCGATTTTCTCTTTATTGTATCACCTATTTTTCTCCTAAAAAATTTGACCTACTATGATTATGTAGACATGGGGATTTGTCGGGATAACATTATTCTTTTATTGACCCCAAATTCTAGTGATGTGATATTAGTGTTTAGGAACCTTGGAAAATTGCAGATAAAAAATAGGTGAAATAGTAAAGAAAAAGATGGGAAATTGTTGTTTCATTCTCTTATTCATGTTGTCATAGGTAACACAATTAGAATATTGACTAAACAAACAAGATAATTGATGCTTTTCACTGAAGAAACTTTGACAAATTGCAGGGAATATTATATTTAATTATTGTATATATATTACAATTCACTCTTGTGATTGATAGAATTTTGCACTTTAAACATTTCACCTACCAATTAAAAGTTTGGTAAATTGTTTCTCGAGAACGAGATCAGAATTATTATTAAATATAAAAATAAGTTAAAATTTAGAGTAGGTATTATGAAATTTTTGAGGTGGGTAAATCTTTTTGGGCCAATTTTATGAAATTTATATTTATAAAAAAAACCAAAGTTAATTTGGTGGTGGTGGTGACTGCAATTGATTGAGAATTGAGAGGGTGCAAAGTGAGACAATGTTAAAATCTCAAGGAATATAATGTAAATAAAGAAATGTGGTGACGCATTTCCCATTAGGAACACGTGTTTACACGACGCCGGCACTCGATCCACATCGGGCTTCTCGTTTTCCTCTGTAAAGGTCGGTGGTCAGATCAGCACCTTCATGAAATGACAGTGTTACCCTTACACATTTTCTATATTTATTTAAGTTTAATTTATTCATATTTAATTTTGAAATATTATTAAAAGCACAGGAGCACAACCTCAACCATGTTCTATAGTTTTTTTTTTAATATATTATCGTAAGACTGAAAATTGTAATGTTATGGCAACTATCTTATGAACATATTCATCATAAAATAATAGGTAATTATATTCACACCACAATTTTTATTTCTTACGTCACATTTTAATTGCACTTAACATTTTGAATCTTTGTTTATTATAGCACTTATGTTCCTAACGATTTTTCATGTCATTATTATTCACAAACATTTTATTAGTTAACACATTTTGCATTTGATAATAGTTTTATGTTCAAAAATTCGTTGAAATGATGTAAAACAACTTATTTATTCATCATATTTTTAAAAATAAATAAATTAAAATTGCGAAAATAATATTTTTCCCCATTTCAAAACATGAAAATAAAACATTTTGATATAAATCATCGTCAATGACGAAAATTATTAATTAATGAAAGGTTGGAAATAAGAATTCGACAGAAGAAAAGTTAAGGAAATAATTGATACAATGAGCAAAAATTGAGGAGTTAACTGCAATTAAAATGTAGTGTATCAAATAAAAATTGTGGTGAGAATATAACCACCCTAAAATAATTTACATCATATGTATAATACTTTAATAATTATCCTCTAATTATTTATCCAAATATCAAGATTTGTTGTAAAATTCTGGAAAATGACTGCGATTAACAGAAACAAACAAAAATATAAAGACAAAAAAATATATATATATTATTTACAAACATTTAATGGTGTAAAAGCAAAAAAAAAAAAAAAAATAAATTAAATGGAAAAAATCTAATTGAACTCTTCTCACTAAGAACCCATAAAAAAAACGTGGAAAGCAAGAATTGGAGAAAAGTGGATGATGCATTATAATTTGATGTTTCATATTTTCTCATGATAAACATTTTATATAACCTTTTAGAAAGGCACATATTTGTCACAAGTGTCAATCTTCTCACGATGATCTACTTTCTTTGTTTAGGGGATAAGCAATGTAAAAATCCTCCCCATTTATGTGCTTGGCAACAAAATTGAGATTACAAAAATGACTTGATATGAGTAAATTTTGTTCTTCGGTAGCCAAGTTAGTGATAAAATTTCCAAGGTTCCACTCATTCGTTTTGTACATTAGTAGTAGGTTGTATTTTTCCTTTTAAGTGTTGGGTTTTTTTCTTTTTCTTTTTCTTAGGAAAGAGAACGGCAACTCCTTAACTTTATTGATAAGCCCTAACTTATAATGAAAGAAAACCGTGATTACAAGTAGTGGAAGTAATAAAACTCAAAAACAATACAATCAACGAATTAGAAAGGAAGGACAATCACTGAAATCTAAAACAAAACAATCCATTGTAGTTTTAGTGAAGTCTCTAATATATGTGGAAAATTGAGAGTGCACAGTTGCACCCATCTTAATGGCGTGTGATTAGATCTCTTGAATTTGTAATTTGTGACATACGCACTTTGATATATGACTTGCTACATGTGATCCTATGGACATTGATCTATAGTCAAATTTTATGTTTTGATTATAACAAATAAATTATGTTTATATCTATTTCAAATCTTCAAAATGTTACATGTTGCCAAATTTGAGATAAAGCTATTGGATGAAAAGATTGTCGATCAAGGAAACTCAAGATCGATCAAGCACTCATAAAGATAAAAGGAAACTCAAGATGAAGATCGGTCAAACACTCATGGAGACAAACTTTGAGTCATCTCAAAATCGAGTACTCGCGCCAAAATTAATCAAAGATATTGGAACTAGATTTCTTTTAGCTCAGTTGTAAAGGTAAATCACTTTAATTCTTGACGGTGACACATTGAAAGCTTAAGTGATGAATTATTTATACATGAAAAAAATTCACGTCATTAAAATATTTGCACAAAAAATATTTTTAAAATGTAAGATTTTCAACCTAATCTTGAAAACTATTAAACCTTACTTACATTGAAATATCTAGCAAAAAAAAGTCATGCAAAATATTTACTTACTGCAAACAAAATCAAAATTGTGACCCAGAAGAATTTTGGTCATCCGGATGTTCGGATGGTGAACCGGACGTCCGATTCACCAGCAACGGTCGAATTTTTGATTGTTCTGACAAGTCTCAAACGGCTATTTTTTTGAGGTCGTCCGGTTTTGGATCGGACGTCCGGATGGATCGTCCAGTTTGACAAAGAAGTTGGCTTTTTTAACAATTATAAATACCAACTTACCTATCATTTGTAAAAATAACTTTTGAGCATTCAATTGATATATTCCTTTGAGCTAACCTTGTATTAACTTCTCATATCATTTATTATCAAATCATTTTGCCATTAAAAAATCTTTGATCAAATTAATTCTTGAAAATCATTAAATCATTCCATACATCAAAGATTTTCACACCTAATACTTGAGTTTCATTTATTGCTATCTATTAAAGTGTAAGTCTACTTCTCTTCTTGTACTCAATTTTGGAATCATTATTTATTAACAAGAGAAGATTTCATTTGTAAAACTTACTTTAATTACGGGTCATGTTGAGGTCCCGAAAAGCTCAACGTTGTAAAAGCAATGGTGCTCCATCGGAATCTTTGTAAAGAGTTGGATTGCACCACAAGTCAATCAACATAGTGAAATTGACATTACTCGTGTCGGAGAGCTTGATAACAGAGGACGTAGATCATTACGTTGGATCGAACATCCATAATTATATCGTTTGCATCATCTCTTCCTTTTACTTATCGCTTTTATATTTGTGCTTACTATTTGAATTAATCTATTTAGTCTTTATTTGCTTAAATTTAGATTAATTTTTCGAAAAAGTTTTAAAAACGAATTCTCCCCCCTCTTGGTTAGCTAGTCTTGGACTATCATTTTAATTAATCTATATCATGTGGACATTGATCTCTGAACAATATATATACACTTATAGTGACCCATGGACATTGATCTGCGACCCACATACGATGACCATAGATCTATGACCTATACAATATGATATGTATCATATGGAGTGTGACTTGTGACATACAAACATGATCTGTAACATGTGAATATTTATACGAGACCAATGCACAATAACCAGTGACCTACATGTGACCTGCGACCTATCACCACTATCGACACCAACGAAAAATATCAACACAGCATTTGACATACACTTTATTAACATGTGACCACCACCACCTCAAAAATCACCTAAAAAATGTCTTATAAACTACCAAAGAACCACCTAAAAAACTATCGCAAAATCGTCGTAAAACCACCACAAAAATTACCAAAAATATCACATAAACTATTGCAAACCACCACAAAAATGACCAAAAACTCTCCACACAAACTATCGCAAAACCACCACAAAATCGGTGCAGCAGCGATCTGAGCCCTAATAGAAAAATTGGGAAGTGAAATCTTAGAAATCAGTTTCTACTTTCTGCTTCCGGAGAGAGTAGAAGAGAAATAGTGAAAGAGAGAATGTAGAGCTAAATTGGTAGAGAGAGAAAGTAGAGAGATGTTAACATAAACGAGAGAGAGAGAGAGAGAGAGAGAGACGAAATTGAGATTAAATCTAGCTCTAGATAAGTTAGAGGGTGGTGTGTAATTTAATTTTATAATATATTGTTATTAATAAAATATAGAATTATCACCAGATTTTTGAATAAGCAAACCTTCAACCTGTTTTTTGTTAATTGTAATCACATTTTGGAACTTTAAACTTTTACTTGATCATTAATCTGGACCTACTACTTCTCTCACTCGTACTATCATGACCCAAAAACTAGAGTTTGGACCGATTCTATATGATCAATGTTCTAATTTGAGTCCATATACGGCAGGTTTAAAAGCCCACAAAATTTTAAATATTCTCAAGATATTTTCACTGAAAATTTATTTATCTTACATCCAATTGAGCAGTTACTTTTATAAATGTCAATTTTGTAATTTACTTTTTTCTGAAGAGAAATTTGTATTCAAATTCTCGAGTTCGAAACTCTCATTGAGCTCAATACTCGACGTGTTGGTTTATAAACACGAACTTCTTCGTGCCTCATTCTTCTTCACCTTTTTATGTTTGTGGAATTACAAAGGGAATTACAAAGGCATACTCAATATCCAGTACTAGAAACACTCTTTTTTCTTCTTAATATGTTTTACACGAGCAAAATCTACTTACCAAACAAGACACATCAATCAAAATTTTTCATACCAAAAAACTATTACCATAAATTGTATAACTGAATATCGAAAACTAACAATAATTTTATTAAAGAAAATAACTGTTTGATGGTACCAATAATCCCTCAACTTCTCTACCTTGAACTAACAACCCCCTCTCACCTAAACAAAGTAGAGAGAGAGAGAGAACAACAATGGGTACAAAGGGCGATTGCATTAGACAAAACACAGCTAGAACACGAGCTTTCAAAAGATCCAAAAGAGCCAGTTTTGATACTTACGACATCAATATTCGAAAACAACATAACAAGCAATGTTGAATTGCTTTGCACTATAGCTAATAAGCTAGAAGCACAAACTCGAGCAAATGTTCAGTAAAGCTCGCTCTCCTTGCAAGTGTGAATCACACAATCTGAAGTCGGGTAGGAGATGCAAGTCAGCAAGTAACCTTCCTTCATTTGGTTATCATCGAGAAAAGATCCATCCGACTGGTCAACAGAACCTGAATCCATTTTCCCAGCACAGGTTGAGCATGCACCAGCCCTGCACGAGTATGGCAACTCAATTCCTGCACTCTCAGCCGAATCGAGGATGTAACAGTCATCAGGAGCATCAAATTCGTTTTCGGTGCCATCTGGTCCAATCAACTTGACCTTGTAAACAGCCATGGCGGATGCTCTGAAACCTGACTTAGCTTTCAAGCCAAAGGTTTTGGAGATGCTCCTCACAGATCCTAAAGAGGACGGGCTCCTCAGAAAGGCACTTGTATTTCTAGCTTGTGGTGGTGCACTTCTGAGCATGCAGCTGTTGGGAAGGCTTGCAGTTGCCATGTTTACCTAATACAAACATTTTCAGCAGTTTGATAATTAGTCTCTCCAAATTAAAAAGTAATTCTAGGATTGTAATGGTTAAGAAAGTAATTACAAACAAACGGAAAAAAAGTTCGTATATATTTCATTCAATCTGGTAGATAACATTTTCATGCAATGTTTTCCTGTCAGTTCTGGTAATGGAATTAGGGTGGAATATCATTTCTATTCCATACAAGAAATAAAACACCAATTCATTAAAATGATTATAGAACAAGATAGCAACGATGTTGAAAGAAACACTTTGAATCGTAATTATTTCCAATTTTCTAAGATCCACGAGGTCAGATAAGAAATTCACCAAGTCATACCATGAACAGCAGCGCAGGAGCTTGAAGATAAATACTGCAATTATGGATGCTTTTTATTTGACACAGTCTTATTATGCCTTTGTTTGAAAGTGATTATTTGAAAATAAATTTTCCCCTACACTCTTTTCAGCCACAAATTCTCAATAAAAAAAAAACATTTTCACATTTTCCCATAACATTTTGTACTCATTCACCACATATTCTCCAAAAAAAAAAAAAAAGAAAAATCGCTTTCACACAAGCACTATATATATGCCCCTTAGCTTTGACAAAAAATGGCATAGTAACCATCCTTTTTTCATAGCAACAGGGCAATAGATGTCCGGAGAATTATGAGAAGAGACGAGCGAGTGGCTCTATGCTCTTCACTCGAGGCTCCGTCTTATAGTTCTCAGAGCGTCAGTTTGAAATTGTTATCAGCTGAAAATATCAAGAACCTATTACTAGAGATTAAAGTGTCATGCAACAATGATGGTTTCCCACCTCAAATAATGTACACTAAACATGTTAACACGACAAACTTATGTTGATATATTATTTCAGTTGTTTTGAAACGTCTTTAACGTTCAAAATCCTATACTGACAAGTAATATCTTCAAGCGTGGAAAATGTAACTTTTACTTTTTCTAAGCTCGACAAATTGTGCTTTTACTCACATTAAAAGCAAATAAAGTACATCCTTTCAGCCCTCTAGCTAATAAGTAAGTTTAAAGATAAATAATTTCTTTAAAAAGTTAATTAAAGTAGTGAAAATAACTTTTACTTTTCCTAATATCGGTGAATTAAGCTTTTACTCTCACTGAAAGCAGAAAATCTTACGAGGTTTTCAAACAATCAAATCTTATCCAGAAACGTAAGAGATCCTAAAGACCCACCATAACAAATTCTGGGTTCACAAACAAAACCCGAGATTCACAAATTTCCCGTTCCATAAAGAAAAGAAATCCAAAACACAAACGAAAACAGTCAACATATACATCATCAGAATTCAACGCAATCAATAATAAAACCCATAAACACACGACAGAAAAATTAAAACATACATCATCAAGATCCACGGACAATCACTAAATTCTGCAGAAATTAACAAAAGCAAGACAGTCAAATAAAAACTTACAGAAATTTTATCGTCTTGATTTGTTTGGAGAAGATCTGATTATTTAGCGATGATCAGACGCTTTTAATAAGAGCGAAAAAAAAAATTGATCGATTTGTCAAGAGGAAAAAGGATGCCTCTTGAGATTGATCGAGAGCCGTAACCCCAGAGCGACAGTTAGGGCTAATCTTTTGCAATTTATAATTGAAGAGTCCACAGAAATGTGACACCCTAAACCTACCTGCCTGCCGCCCTCGAGTTTCGCTTGCTTTTGTTTTTTCTTAAATGTAATTACAATTTTGTTTTTAAGGAAATTCTCACTCCTTGTCCCCAAACATTACCACTTGGCACTTGATTCGTTTGTAAGGACGAACATGGTTCGATTTGTACGATTTGAGACAAATTTTCAAATCAAACCATTTAAAGTGATTTGAAAGTTTTTTCAAACCAAACAAAATCAATTTTATTTCTAAACCAAACAAATCCAAACAATTTTTATGCTTTGGTTCGGTTTAACCAAATGTCTAATCATGTGTTGACACATGACATATATATATATATATATATATTGATCAAGATGTACACATAACATGATTGTATCTATTAGGCCAAGGGATCACAAGCCTTAGAGATCCCAACAATTAAAAAAATGCAATATTTAATAAAATTGATCGATTTATCAAAATGATTCTTCATAAAAACCATTCGATTAATTCGATTTATTATGGGTCAATCAATAGCTATTTGGTCCAAATATACTAACTAGATCAGACCAGGCTCAATTCACTGGTTTTCAATCCGACCTGGATTTAATAACTCTGCTTTTAAGTGATTATTTGACGAAAATTGAATATTTTTCATTCATATATACTTATGTCATATGTAATCAAAAGACGGTTTAGAGACCAAAGTCCGACCAAAAATGTATAGAGACCCAAATGCAACTAGTTGAAATGTTTGGGGACTGTGTACAAGAATTTCGTTTAGTTATTATTACATGTAATTGATATATATATATTTTAATATTTATTTTGTAATGTGTCCATATTCAAAGTAACCCATAATAAATCAATATATTAATTCAGAAGCATAAAAAAATGAATTGTCAAAGATCAATAGGTGGTAAAAAAAATTAATAAATAAATAGAAAGCATAAATTTTTTCTTTCTTGAAAATGAATCAACTAGTTTTGATTTTTGAAGCTAATTTATTGATTTTAAAATTTTGTGTGTGTGTGTGTGTGTGTGTGTGTTTACTTAAATTTTTTTTTTTTTTTTACATATAAGCAAATTGAATTCCAATTTCTATTTTTTTTTTTCTTTTACTTCTTTATAACATTTTTTTGATCCCCCTATAATTATGGGTCCATTTTTAATCGTATATTTACATATCTAGACCTTCTCGAGATTCGTTTGAGCAAAGTCGACAAAGCCCTAGTTTGATAGTATAATCATAAATTAAATATTTATTTGATAGCAAGAAATACTAAAATGAATTATAATTATGTCTGAATATAAGAATCCAAAAGAAAAGATACTTCTCCAATAGTCAAAATCAAAGAATCTCATTTTTGTTATTGTGATTGTGCCTCTTTGTCGTTGGGCAAAATGAAAATGGTTTTGGTGAGGATCTGAATGGACGGTGATTGATGAAGAAAACCTTGATCTTAATTTTCTTTATTTATATTTCTTTTCTTAATAAATACAACGTCCATTAATATTCACTATCATTGCCTTTTGTTTTTATTTTGTATTTATTCGAGTAAATCAATTACTACACGTGCACAATGAAGATCCTCGTTTTTAGAAATCTTTTAAGAAAAATCTCTCAAGTGCCCAAATTTATGAATCACTCCTTATCAACTTCGTCCTTTTAAAAAAATTTCCTTGCGTTCACATTTTATGAATGATTTATTAAGAAGGTATTTTTTTTTACTTGTAATTGAAAAATTAAATTTTATTATATTAGTCTATAAAAAGCTTCAATTTGAATAATTATTTTCTTTAGTAAGAATTGAACTTCTATATAACTTTTCATGCACGACAACAATAATTTAAAATTTATAGTTAAGACTATATCAATAATTGATAATAAACTTTATATTTATTAATTATTATAAATGTACTGCCAAACTTCGTAATTCCCCATATTTCTTGGCATGTTGCGTTCAAAGTGTTGTGGAAAATGGCATTGATCCCTCGTGCTGCACGTTTCAATTTAATAGGATTGGAAGTTACCTTATTCATTCTCTAACCACGTTAATTTCATTAGGTTAATTATTTCAAAAATAAATAAATTTTATGCCGCGTTATGAAAATTTTACTCAACTTCAAAATGTTGTTGAAAAATCATTCAACTTTGTCGAAATACCATTCATTCATCACTCATTTTAATTCTATAAATCACTTTTAACGAAATAATATGGACTTCGCGTTAGACAGAATTCAGACATATCATACCACTTCTATCCATTGCTCCCAACCAATAGAAAGTGTTCTACCATGTCACCAATGCACTCACTCGAAGCAATTTCACTCTAAAAACACACTTTGAACCCCCCATTGAAGAAAATAACAAGTCACATTCTCTTTTTCCCAAATAATCAAATTCTGACGAATCTTGAATCCAAACCCTTTTCCCTTTTCCATCGACAAAGCTACCACACCAATCTGCTTAACTAGGACCCATCCCTTCACGAAATATCAATGTCGCACATGGAGGGAACACATAGAAGTAAGTGTAATCTTATGGTTTCTTTTAAGCTCTACCTATGGTACCACGTTGTACAACTTTGTCCTAATTTGTTTTCTTGTGAAAACCCTAAATGTAGATCTAAAGTTTTGTGAATCCTTAACCTATAACCCGATGCAATTGTTGTATGGTGCTGATTTTAAATGTAATGGTCAATTTTGTTTTCCTTCCTTTGAGGATTTCAAAGTCGAATATTAAATAAATGAAATTGAGTTTTTCAAGTGGGTAACTTATGCTACTTTTGAATTTTATCTTCCATGTAGGTGATTCCATCAAATGCAATCAATGGTATCCTAATGAGTGAGGAATAGAGAGAACTTTAAAAAGGCTTAGTGACCTTGCAACGACATTTTAAAGTTTAGTGAGGTACCCACAATGCGACCAGAAAAACTAATCACCCACAAAATTTCTCCAAAACTGATTGTGCAATGCGCCATCCAAGTATATCTTCTCACAATTAGGGTCTTTCAGGCGTGAGATTGTTTGGAACATCTTTCGCATGCGTTATGAATTTGAGGACACTTAAGAAAATACAAAATAAACGTGGATTGAAACTTTAGAGTAACTAAAATATCACTTGATTAGCCACTTATTGCTTCAACATAAACCTGGTAGAATTTCAGTAAGTTAAAAAATTGTTTCATATCTGGAGAGGAATGTGGAGAGTTCATTCAATGAAGAAACAAATGAGTTTTCTAGGTACGATGTCACATATCTTTAATTTTAGGTTGGCGTCAAATATTGTGCTGTGGCATGTCATAGAACTTTGGTCTTGTTCATTGGAGTGTGAAGCACTCTACGTGTAATTAGGTATTTTATCACTCGTGCTGGTCTTTATCAAGTTTAGCATTTTGGTGTTGTGTTAGCTCCTTTATAGTCAAAATATACTTTCTCTGCGTAACCTCACGTGTCTTGCTGTATCATCTTGGTACGATTTTAACATTTTACACTTGACCCTCATTTATGAGTTTGGGTCTTCAACTAATCTAGATTTTCATGTCAAGTCATTGAGATCTTTGCACTATTATATGAGTTTCGGGATGTTACAAGTTGAAATTAATGTTGATCTAAACATTTGTTAATAGAATCCTCGTTACATCCCCTTCACATGTACATTACCCATACTCTAAACACACCATTAAAAGGCAATGGTCACCGGTCGAGAAAAGAGATCGGCGACCGTTTGCACTCCGATGATTAAATCAACAGCCAGATGAGAGATATAATGAATGCAAGAGACGAGATAACAAGATTTGGCTATGTTAGAATGTTATACCATTGATTGTGAATGGACTTGCTTATATAGAGAGAAATGAGTCAGGCTAAGTGAATGCTAATGAAATGGGCCCAAATCGAATCCCAATATGTAATTGTTTAATAAAATAGGCTCAATCAATTGAATAGTCGAAATCACGTCGGCATATATGAGATCCTTTCTGTCTAAGTATGCCATATAATTTATAAGTGTAACAATAATCCCTCAAGTCCGAAACGTACATTCATGTGCATGTCGAATTTTGAACTACAAGTTGTTAGTAGGCGAGTTCTTATAGATTGCTTCACTATCATTGAGCCTAGCTGTAATACCTTGTCTATACGAGAATAAGTAGTAGGGATTAATGATGTCTGCTTATCATAGCTACTTATACATTCAGAGCATCGCCTCTACTATTTATGTCCAGAACATTTATCCTATTTTATTATGTAAGCAATGTCTTATAAATTGTCTCACTATCATAAGTAGTAGGTCAGACTTTGAAATATAAGATGTTAGTAGGCAATGTCTTATAGATTGCCTCACTATCATTGTCTCTACTACTCACATTCAGAAATGATTAATGTCGACGTGACATCGACTATTCAATTGATTGTGCATATTTTATTAAGCAATTGCATATTGGCTTGGATTTGGGCCCATTTCATTAGCACTCACTTGGGCCGTCTCATTTCTCTACATATAGGCAAGTTTATTCATAATTAATGGTATGACATTCTAGCCCTAGCCAAATCTCATTATCTTAATTAAAGTTTTAATTTTATGAAGTGTAAATAAATATTAGGGAATAATATATTTCTAAGGTATTTACTTTACACCATTTCAAAAATACAAAAACAAATTCCAAATTTCACAAATCAGGCTTTTTAATTTTTTATTTATGAAATAATGAATTATTAAATCAATTTATTATAANTTTTTTAAAATTGAAAAGGGAACAATACATTTATAAGGTATTTACTTTACACCATTTCAAAAATACAAAAATAAATTTCAAATTTCACAAATCAGGTTTTTTAATTTTTTATTTAAGAAATAATGAATTATTAAATCAATTTATTATAAAATATTTAATTCTAATATAATATAATTACCCCACCTCCACCACCCCTACCGCTTTGGGGACTATTCCGGTTACTGTTTCGATCACAACTCATCTCCGACGATCGTTCCGACGACTGCTCCTATTCCCATGACCGTTGTGCCGCCACTTTGTTCCGGTGACTGCTCCAATTTCGACAAGTGTTCCAACTCCGGCGAAAATTTTTATGTCACAATTCAAAATTTTCA
>CAIGRN010081337.1:0-15127 GCA_903798345.1 Fraxinus anomala
TTCTTGGAAAATGTTTACTTAGTAGGCCAAAAAAAAAAAAAAATTTATTCCTCAGACTTAGGCATTGGGGATGATGAACATGGTTTTCAATTCCAAACCTTTAAGGTTAAATTGCTATATACCAGGAATCCCCCGTACCCCCTATGAAAAAGAAAAAGAAAAAGAAAAGGTCGTGTATAAAATTTTAAACCGATGTGTTAACGATGAAAGACAGAGAGAACAGGTTTAAGTACTTTTTTTCGTACATACCTGCACCTTTCTTTCGGATGGAGAAAGTATGACCAACAGGGAACCTTTCGATTAATCTGCCATTGCTGATCCCATACTGACTTAGTATAAGCTGAAGGATTGAGATGGGCTAGTTTCCACAAGTTATGGAAGTAAATCTCAACATTTTCTGCAATTCTTGGACAACCAACAAGATATATACCAACTTCCTTGACCTAAAACCATTTGACAAAGAGATCTATTCAACTATTAACAAACAACAGAATAAGTTATTAGTGTAGGAGTGGAGATAGGCTTGGATGGTTGGAAAAGGAGATCGAGAGAAAGAGGCTGATAGACCAGAAAGAAGATAATTAGTTAACTATTAAATTCTTTAACTCGTTGAATAGTACCTATAAATGGGAACCCCTTCCCTACTCAGCACAAAAGGAAAAGGGGAAAAAATAGATCCCATTAGCCATCACATATGGATACCAAAATCGTGAAACATATGGATACCAAAATCGTGAACTGAGCCCACAGAGAAAGGTACATGTTGTGCCCCCATGGGACAGCTACAAATGTGTCTGTGGTAGACAGAATACAAAATTTGTGCCAATGGATACATACTGCAAGTGAAAATAATATTATGAAAAATTTATAAAACCTCATTTTTCTCACACTAATGGTCATTATTGTCCAGTGCTATTCTAATTACATAAATCTTGTACAGGTAAGTTGAAAATGCATAATGAAAATATCTCTACAAACCATCTTTAGTACACTTCTATAGGAACTTCATACAAAAATATTGATTTTTAAGTTTGTTTGTACTTCACATTATGTATCCAGTTACCTGAGTTAGAGATTTCCAGTCATTGTTTGCAGATCCAATATAAACATCTCGGCTATCAGATATCCAAACCTTGGTATGGACTATGCCAGATCCCCACCAGTCCTTAAGTAATAAGGTGACATTCTTTACATTTGGCCTTCCTGCTGCGAGGTTGGATGGTTCTTGAGTATAATCTGGATAAACTCCAGAGTGCTGTAAAAGTCTGAACAAAATTTGATTTCAATTGCTATGAAGGAAATAAGGTAGTAAAATTACTTTACACTAAATGGTGATAGGAAGTTTTACATGAAACTTTAAGCAAGAAATGAAATTGCACCAACTATTTTGATATAGGGAGTAACATCATATAGTACACCCTATCATGAAAGACCACACAGTAGGAAATGTTGAATCAACTCACAGATAAGTTTAATATCCAGCTTTTGTTTTCCCAGATTTAAATTTGAATACTTTAACAAAAAGCATTTATACTGTTATTAAATCATCAAGCCATATATTTCAGTAAAAGATTGAGAAGCATTCAAAATGCATATAGAATACCATGAAGTTATTTACCTTCAGATTTTCGTGTCGTACAATTACTGTTTTATGTAGCTTATATTAAGTTGTCATTTTGTTGTGCAGTGTCGTCAATTAGCTAAATCCCTTACAATATCCTTTTCCTTTATCTCAAAATTCACTCCATTTATGAGTACCGTGGCCGTTGATTATGATATGTACCTACCTTATATTAACGTCACGATCAGCAGCATCTTCCAATGCTCTGTAGACTTCAAAACCATCATTAGCTTCAAATCTCTGCATGTCATCATTTGAGTATCCATAATCCCCTGATCGAGGATCCTCGGGATGAGCTATTAACTGCCAGTACTGTGCAATTATGTCCAAGCTCGATGAAGAATTTCCAGCCAACCACCGAAAAACATCAGCTGGTCACATTAAAATAGGTTCAAAATGTTGAAGTCGCATTGCAGAGGGACGTCTTCCAAAGGGTCTCATGAATTGAAGGGAGGGGGGAAGTGGGCTTTTCAGTGCAGTAGAACTTATGTTGAACCACCTCAACTAAAAGCATAACTAGATAATTGGATGGCTGAAACAATAATCATGAATACACGATTGAGTATAACAAGTTCATTCATTAAAACATCCCTAAAATATTAGTGTTCTCGTGTCAACATCAAATATTTTATATCCTTTTTTTCCGAAAGAATACCATATGAAAGTATCATATTTATGTCAGGAAGTGTACCACATGTAGCGTGGTGTCTATTGCATATCGAGCAGTCCTTGAAAATCTAGAGGACTGAGTACTACTGCATCCAATAGTACTCATAACCACATCAACTCTTCCAACAGCCACTAGGTGAAGCAATGTAGGGAAGGGAAGTTGGCAAAATGGATATATATCCTCTTAAAAATATTGGCTCATATTGAATCACCTCGTCAAAAAGTTTAAGCTTGGCCTTTTGAGATGAGATAGTTTCAATATAGTAAGTATATTATGTTAAGGAAAGGAATGCAATTTCAAGCTCAAGGCACCAATGATCACCCAAAGGCTGAAGTGAACATCAAACGGAAAACTGAAGTCTTAATTTTCCAGTTTGAATGCCAAAAAAAAAAAAAAGAGGGCGTGAGGTAGACTAACAGTAGTCATTGCAGGAAATAACAATAAAAAATCTTTAAATACATCACATGTTATTATTCTACCTTCATCCACTATTTTTCTCCTCTTTCTTTCCGGCATAAAAACAAACAAATAACAGGCATGGAAAACGACATCCCAGAAAAATAATAAATTTACCAGTGGAAAGAACGCCCGGGACGCGAGAGAGTTGGGGCATGTCAGTGGGGATTGACTGAACCAACCAAGCTTTGCAATGCTCATTATGATCACTAGATTCTCTACCAGTAACTTTACTGTCATCAGACTGTGTGTGTGAAAATGAGCAGGCAAATGTAGTGAAATTACATATTACAAGATAACAGAGGATTAGAAGAAAAGGGTCTGTTAGAATTTTCATCTTTTCTTTGAATAAATTGAATTCTTTGACACGATTATTAATGGAAAGATTTGCCGGTTGAAAAAATTGAATGGAATTTCTTCCGTGTATGGTTGACTTTTTTCTTCATGGTTGGGAGAAACAAGGACAAATCCTTCTTATCTGCCGACGCTGGAATCTTGAATTACATACTGGATATTTTCGTAAAACATCCATCCACAAGTTAATAGTCAAAGATGAAAGAAATATGGTAACCCTATAATTGAGATACCTAAACTATGTAATTTGTCCTTGTTTGAGTCATCTTCGATCAAAATTCATTTTTCTTCAAATTCATTTTTTAACCACGAACTTTTATTAGTTTTCAATCTACTCTTATATGAGTTTTTTTTCTTTTTTTTTTTTTTCCTTATAAATACTCTTATATGAGTTTTGTTATATACATTCAAGGGCAATCGTAAATCAAGAACTCAGTTGAATTCTGATCGAAACAACTGATAGGTCCTTTAACAACCTCAAAATCTTATATTATAGTGATTATTTTGAACAAGTTTGCACCTATTCGTGAAAGTTACAAGGAATTTGATGTCAAGAAACAAATGTTGAAGTTGAAAGTGTAAAAATCTTTTTCTTCATACGTAATCTGTGGCATGTGAGAAGATATTGTGTAGATGCGACAGGATTTGGAAAAGAAATTGAACGTGATTTTGAAGATATTCTTTCTCAATGCAAATGAAGATCCTTGTAAAGTAAATCAAATTGATACACAAATATAAGTCATAACACAATAACCATCAGATGAAAGAAACAACATAAAAACAACTTTATCTACTGTAATAGAATTACTACCACTTTACATTTCAGTGATTCAATTTTCCTTAAATCTATTTCAAATAAACCTTAACATAATCCTCTAAGAAATAGAGTATCTTCTGTGTCTTGAAGTGGATTTTGTCTCCACTTTAATCATTGAAGTAGGGCTCTGAGAACTCCCTGAAGTATCAGAACTTCTATTCTCTCCATTTCCATGTCCTTTTCCCACAATCCACAGCTTATCGAAAATTCTCCTCGACCGAGATGGTAGCAGTTGCATGGGATCTCTGTTACTGCTACCCATTTTCGTGAACTTTCCATTTTTCTGCAATTCACCGTCTTTTATTTTTATGTTGTCCATCTGTTTCCTCAGGGATTGACGGGGTTCTGGCGCTATTTCAGCCAGATTCACCTCGGTGTTTCTCGGAGTATCAAATGCATCAGTACTGTCGTTTACGGCTTGGATTCCAGCAGCTGATTTAACCTGCTCGAAAAATAAAATTTGAACGACAATGCGAAGAGGTAGCTTTTCATTTTGTACTGCATGCATTGATGCATCCGTACTCAATTTCTTAATGTCCATAAGCCCGCACAATTTCTTCCTCTCTGCTTTTGTAAGATTAGGATGCTCCTGCAATAGTAAGCAACAAAATAAATCTTTAAACACTTCTTCTCGGCCACCAAAGATACACTAGATCAAAAACATTTGCAAATAAAGTCGAAATTGCAGAATCAGCTTAGTACATCTGCTAAAACTTATTACCGATAACTGATTAGTCAAATATGTGATCGAATGGCCAGTTTAGGATGAATAGGATAGTACTTGACAGTCTTTAGAAGGAAAAGAAACTAAGATCTGGTCATTAACTTTCCAGACGTATCCAATATTTTGTATAAAATATGTCCTAATAAGCGCGTGTGAATCGATATCGTACATAAAAAAAGCAACAATTATTGCAATTCTCCTAGCGCTACTAGAATAGAGAAAATATATGCCAAGGAGAAGGAGGTCCCTACCTTCAGATAGACATCAATGGCACTGTATATTCCATCATGAATTGGTCTAGCCGAATCAGGGATTGACTGTGATAGCTCAATAAAACTAGAGACAGCGAGATTTATATCCCGAGCAATTTCTGCAATATAACCATCAACAACTTTTCCAATGTTCAACCAGGAACCACGCCCTAAAACAAAGTCATTCTCTTTCATTTTATTCTTCTCGCCAATATTAGAATCTGTATTACGTTTCCAATGAGTCACAAATCGATCCACGAGAGACTGGACAAGTTCAACATCATAAATGGTCATCTGGGGAGATCTTGCCGGGATCAACAGATCATTGATAGAAGCCTCATCCAATTTCAAGCTGATACTTTCAATCAGATCTTCCCTAGACAAATCATCTGCTCCGACTAGAATAGCAACTTTCAGTAATTTGAGCAAGAAACTACAAGAACAGCTAATTCCCTTGTCTGGAGGTAATAGGCAAATTATAGTTTCGACCAAAGATTTGTTCCCCTTGCTGTAAACTTCAGATGCCAGAGATTCAATTGAATCGGGCAACCATCTTACTGCATAAGCCTTCAGTGCCTCCCCAATAACACTTCCATCCATTCTACCTTTCGATTTCACAGCAATCATAACCCGCTTGTACAGATCAATGTCTAGTTCACATATATCTTCGACCCACCAATCTTTTGGAATGGAATCCAATTTCTCTGGAAACATCATGGCATTCTCAATTATCTTGTCTGAAGTTGCTAATTTCTTATTATAGGTATAGGACCAGGTAACTTTTGAGGGATCAACCAAGGTTTTTGATGCTACAGAATCTATGCATCTTGCTACCACCTTTAGATTCTCAGACCATGGAAGAAGAGACTTGCTAGTCTGCAGAACAACAATGGAATCTTTCCAGCTTCGCAAAATACTCGAGTTGAGAAATACCTCAATCTTGAAAATCAGGTTTCCTCTCTCAACATCTTCAATCATCTCAAGATACTCTGCAGCACAACGTGCAGCTACAACATTGTAGGGATTAAGAGTAACCGTCATTCCATAACAGAATTTAGCACACATTTCGAATGCTTTTGGTCCACCAGGAAAATCGACCAACTTAATTTCATTAGAACTCTCCTCACTGGCTCTCGAAACAAGCTTTTGTAAGAGATTGCTCTTGGACAAGAGAGGAAACTGTAAACACAAATCAATACCATATATCATAAGAGCAAGAGGCGAATTGAAAAGTAAAAGCAGCGTGTATGCAAATGAGATTAGGTAGAAGTACTGTTGTAAATTAAAGTAATAACCCCCACAAAAGAAAAAACAGAAAGAAAGCGACAAACAATTTAACCTAATTAATTAAACTAAATTAATCATATTTAGAGAACCTAGAAAAAAAATTATCAAAATTATGCATCAAAAGGAAATTTATGTGACAATTCAAGATGGTCAATGAATATGGTAATTACACAGAAAAGCACAAATGTGTAGTTCCTTATCCAGGGATAATATCTAGAGAAGTTAAGAAATGTTGATAAACGAAATAATGAGTTGAACTTGTTTGCTACACGAATAGTTTGATAGCAGTTACCTTGTGAAGATGAAACTTAACTTCACCAACAATTAGAATAACGTCAGTTGCCAGGTCAGATGACACGTACCTGCCACAAGACAAATGACTTTTAGGGACAGTAACACATGCAACCAAACTGTTACTTAATTTTGCGAAAATAGCATCCATGTGATCACTAATGAAATTACACATTTCTATCCTAAAGAACTCTTGAGATTCGTTTGATTAAAAGATTACTATGGTAAAATGTTCATATACACCACCCTTGAAATAATAATTATCAAAGGACTAACAACAAGTGAAATAAATACAGTTTGGGTTAGCTTGACCAAGGATGACATATTCACTGGCATCAAGTACTAGATTATCAGATGAGTAAATTACTTCTAAAGTAACTCTCTGCCTGTTCTAATTCTTTCAGTTTTGACGATTAAAAGCTACATTCAGTGCTAAAGTGAATGGGAAATTCAACAAACTGAGGCAAATCTCAGAGAAATTTATATACAAATAGTAGAACCAATTCAGAAAATTTGCAATACATGCTCTGTCAGAGCTATTGTGCAGTGGTCGTTCGATCATAGACAAATAGTAGTCCCGAGCCCTGAATCGCCATAGTTAGAGGTATGTATTCCCAAAAGGTAAGGATCTTTGGGTTTAAAAAGTGTTCAAGCCAGTTGTGTTCTTTCACTGTCACTACCTTAAAGTTGAAATAATTCTCTTAAAAAACACAAAAGCAACAAACTTATATCAACATGCAAAATTAATTATTTATCCTCTTTTCAGCTAATGATTCAATCACGAGGTAAACAATGCGTATAATCAAAAAAAAAAAAAATCAATAAGCCAATACACGAAAAAGACACTACTATTAATTAACCAAACAAAGAAGGCAAGTTGCTTTTTCACTTCAATGCACTCCATATACAAAGTCACAAGTCCAAGCTTGTGCTTACACTTTACAGTTTCCACTGAGCCCTTCAGTTGGATATAGCATATTCAATAGGCAAAGGAATCACTTTATACATTTCATGAAGAATATGGAGAAGAAATAATTAAAGATTTGGTCCACAAGGACCCATTATATACAACTTTACTAAAGTGTCATCAAAATCAAACAGTCACCTGGACCACCTTTTAGGTTGCCTATACTACCCAGCCTCTCTCTCTCTCTCTCTCTCACGCACGCACGCAGGCAGTGAGACAGGGAGAGGTTCAAAAGAAACTGAAATAAAATAATCCAATTCAGAAGTTGAGCTAGTATATTTGACATTCATAGCATTTTTGGTATGACAATTGAATAGCACTCGATAGTATTAAGGAAAAAAAAAAGGGCTGTAATCTAGATCTTGTTCATTCCTGTGTTCAGTCTTGTCCAATGTTGTATAACAATTGTCAGCTCAAAGTTTAGCAGTGACGAATGTGTTGGTAAAATTAACGATTGACTATTATTGAATTTATAAATGATTTATAAATTTGTATCCAATCAGCTTCCCTGATCAAACCTGAGTGGATGCCTATGCATGTGGAGAAACAGCATGGAAAAAAAAATGGGTTCCTAAAAAGTTCATTCAGAACAAAAATGAGAAGTAAAATAATCCAAATCAAATGTCATCAAAATCCCATGAAGGTCACACCTTATATATTTCGAAATTCAAAGATGAGAACTTATTACTATTCAAGCTGAAACTTATCAATATTCAATAACATATTCTTGAGTGGATACATACACTTGTATTTGTATGTATGATGAGATAACAAACATGGATATACCAAAAAGTTCATTACAACAATATTTGATTCAAAACTTCATATACTAAACATGTGTATTCTAAATTCTAGCAAAAAAAGAAGAGGAATTTCTAAAGAAAAAGAGAAAATGAGGGCATCAAACTTACCTTACACAGCTCCCTTCAGCTTGAAATGCATCAGGCTTTGATCCCAACTTCATAAACTTCATTTTCTTGTTTCTAAAGACGGCCTCTTCACTCCCACGGAAGAACTTGCACTCCCCCCAATCTCACTCAAGAAACACAGATAACTAATGAACAGGCACGTGCAGCTGCAATTTCTCGGAAAACTGAAACTCCTTCACTGCATAAAAGGGACAAAAGCACCAAACTTTATCTTTCGCCACTCATTTTATTCTCACTAGAATGCATATAAGAATATACGATCACAGAACTGCAATCCAAACATAAGAAAACAAAGACATCAGCTGAAAAATTGCCTCAACTGTCGAGCAAACAAAACCAAGAAAAATTTCAATGCTTTTCTTTCTTTTTCCTCCTTGTTTGCTTTTCTCAAGAAAATTATATCACATTGATGACGATGATACATACATTGCCATTATTGTGGAACATTATTTCACAACTACCCCGTAATTACACCAAGCCGCCTTTGCTTTTAACTCCTACTGATTTTTCAAGATCTCTTCTTTAACTCACAAATCTCAAGATCCCACCCGCCCTTTTCTTTCTATATACACTCATTAGTGTATATGTGTGTATCTTTTATCTTTATCTGTTCGTATGTGTAGTACTGACAGGGGACTGAATATACTGAAGAAGTTGTCGCTCTGCTTTTTCTGTATCCAGCAGAAGAGAGAGAAGTGTTGGTGTGCGTGCGTGCTGAGAGTTGGGAAGAAGAGAGGGATGGCGTAGGGGGTGCCCGGTGGGGTGGGTGTGGAGTAGTAGATCAGTAGGGTCCGTGTGTGTGGGTGTTGACAGAGTGGATCGGAGAAAACTGGGAAAAGAAATGTACTTTTTCGAGAAGCTTTATGCCATTGATGCACGCCAACTTCTTGTGGACGGTTTTGCCCCTCTGGTTCTCTTCCAAGGCGGTTTGATTTTCCACTTTTTATAATCGGAGAACTTTTTTTTTTTTTATGTGGCAAAATTTATTTCTCAATTTCTAAGTTTAAATTAATTAAATAATGGGTAAATTCCACACGAGGACCTCAACATTTCGTAAGTGTAGTACTAATGCCCTTAACCTATCATTTATTTTACTAATGTTCCCAATCTTTTAAAAATGCACTCTTGATACTATTTAAATGAAAATATCTATTCGAACGCTTGACACTCACGTAATGTAACACCAATAAATCTAGATATCTAGATCTGGAAGTATTATTACTTCTTCTTCTTCTTTAAAATCATAAATACGAAAAATGATTAAATTTTTCTTTGACATAATGAATATCAATGACTTATTATTATAAAATAATTTGATATCAACAAAATATAGAACAATTAAATAGAATTTTAAATTTAATTACAAAAAATGAATTCAACATTTAAATATGATAGTACTGAGTCTGTCACCAACAAGTCGTTACTTCGTATCATCTTGCCTTCGTCATATGAAAATGGGAAGGGATAACGTGAGATGAGCTAACGCTCAGTAAACAAACCTCGTACATATGATGTATGCTTACGAATTACTTCAAAATAAAAAGTATTTTTCATTATGTATTCACTTTTCTTTTATTTCTTTAAAAATTTAACATTGATGTCGTGAGCTCACTTGGTGTATCGCCTAATCAATCAGAATGCAGTGGACAATTATTGTTTGAAACCCGATCGAGTCCTATCGGTAGTACTGTAAGGCTGTTAATATTAACATTATCATTGAACATTGGTTAAGTGCGCTAATTCCCCACTCCTCATTTCCCACTCACACCTTTCATGACATAGACATACACCTTGTAATAAAACATTCGAAGATACATATCTTTAAAAATATTTCTTGGCTTATTGACATTTGGAAACTTTTTATTTCTTGAAATTTCATGTATGCTTATAAATGCATTGACATGTATGAATATATCATGACAAGCATTCATGACATAAAAAGTAATGATCAAATATCATGTTTGCATAAAGACAACTTAAGTAACTTTTTTATATATTTAACCATATAACGTACACATGAAAATAATGAGAGTTTTACTTACCTCGAATCTATAGCAATTAACTTTTTAGAGTGGGTAGTGGAGATGTCCTTAGCCTCCCCGTGAGATCAACATGTTCAAAAATCCTAATTCATTACCATTGATTAAAAATGTCTTCTACTTATTTATTATTGTCATATTAGATTAAATATATAATCCAATCTTAAGTACCATTAGAGAATTTAGCGACTAATAGACAACAATCAAACACTAGCAAAGGAAGAGTTAAATTTCAAAGGTTCCAAGAATTAATTTATGCTTCTTTGATACCATCACCTCATGATAATGAACTTACAGCAATATGCTTGCAAATTATTTGTGAAAAATTAGAGAGAGAGAGAGAGAGAGAGAGAGAGAGCTTAGAAGGACTACAAGGATGAATAGAAAATTCATATTAACATGTAATTAAGCCCATGTTTGACACTCATTTTGGGTATAAAAAAAATTTTGAAATAGTGATTGATGGAAGATTGTGTAGTTAAAAAGTAAGGAGAATTTTTGGATTTATGTGTAATATTATTTTATTGATAGAATGTGTGGTTGAAATAAAGAATAAGAAATAGAATGAGAAAAAAAATGAATTTCAAACGTGAGCTAAATCTCATACTTGGCAATTAGGACCACATTTGTACCCTTTATCTAATTTTAACAAAAATTCGCATCAATAAATTTATATCAATTCCACTGTATGTGCAAATAGTTTTAAAATATAATAGTGGGTACAACAAAATCCAGTTGTCTTGGTTATGATTGTGTTCATCTTAGAAGTTGATTTTTAAGTAAGAAATAAATAATTCACGTAGATAAGATTACTTATTTGTTCAAGGATTCTTATGATTTACTTTAACATAAGTATCTCGTCTAAAATCTTGATTGAGGAAAAATAAATATTCACACAGACTATCGAGGTAGATTTTAAGGTAACAGTTTTATAATCTAATTAAAAGATAGTTAGTCTCAATTTTATAAAAACACAATATTTATTAATCTCTGTCTATATAGTAAATTATTACACAACCTTTAATTAGTTTTGATATAAAGAAAAATGAAGGTTGAAATCATAGTTTCATTAGTTTTGATATGAAAAACGTTTTTGACAATTTTACATTTTTCATCTATATCGTATGAGTGTCAAGTGGTTATTCGAAGTTCATATAAACCTATACACAAAGGACATAGGTGCACAATTTTAAAAGATTAGGAGCATGAATTGAATGAGTGATAGGTTGGAACATATGTACCACACTTACAAGAAGTTGGGGACCCCTAGAAATTAATCCTTAAATAGTAACTATAAAACTTTCACTAAATTTAACCTATAACAATCTATAAGCTTTGGTTTTGAAAAAAAAAACATATATACATTTCTGCGAGATTTACTTTTTACTAATCCAATATCAAATTTAAAATGGAAAATTAGGACTCGACCTTCAAAACTTTCGGGTGAAAAAGACTCTTCAATTTATTTAGCGTTGTGAGATTGGGGCCCACGTGATAGAAATCAACAAAGTGATATTTCTTCAATTTTCACATGAAGGTCGTTTGCAATTTTAACTTTCATGTTTTCATTTTCAATCAAACGAGGACTCAATATCACAACGTTGGTTGAATAAGGTTGAGGGTCAAAGTCCACTTTTGAAAGTTGAGGAGTCATTTCTACACTAATTAAAATAATTGTTCATAAAAGGCTTGCTTAAGGTTAGTCTAGACATGCCTAAACTTGGAGCGTGGAGAAAATGACAATTAGCTCTATATTGACCGCCTAAGGTGTGCCAAACGAAAAAATATGTGCGCCTTTTTCAAAAAGTGATATTTTCTTCATTTCTTGGTTTAAAGTCAAACTCAACAAAATGTTCAATCACTATTAAAACTTTAACAAATAAATAAAAAATAAGTTCAACATGAAAATCCTCACCGCCCAAACTTAGCCTTGTTTGACAACCATTATTTTTATATATTTTTTTACATACTCATTTTTAACTACACATTTAAATAATAAAATATTATACACTTAAACTCAATTTTTTTTTTACTTTTTATTTATACATTCTTCTAAAAATCACTATTCAAAACTCTAATTTCCCAAATAATGATTGTCGAGCAGGGGCTTAGTTTTCTGTCTACTAACAAAATATTGTTGATTTTGAGTATTTCAGATCTTGAGACTTATATTTTTGTTGAAAACTCTAAAAAAACATGAAGTTTCTATAAATCTTCAAGGTACGTGTTATTTTATTTATTTAGTGCATGTTTGGCCTCCATTATTCCAAATTATAATGAGATGAATAATAATTTTTTAAAGAATGCGTAGTTAAAAACGAAAGAAAAAATTTGGGATTTATGTGTAATAGTATTTTATTGGAGAATATGTAGTTGATAAGAAGAGGGAGGAAAATAAATTATATTATAATGAGAAATAATGGGGGCCAAACGAGGACTTATTGGTCTATAATAATTAAAATAATATTTTAAAAAAAGTCTTATATGCCTAGGCTCGTAAGACTTGAAATTTTATTTTGACGTCTAGCACTTTAGAACTTGCTGAAATCTTTGAAAACCCTTCATTTTTTCAATAAATAAATGTGCATAACTTTAAATCTTAAAAGACATTGCAAAGAAGCACTTGCTAATTTACATAATGGTATGTGTGTTTCATACCATCTATTTATTGAGAAAGTTTATGGTACTTTCGAATACTAAACTTTCACAAATTAGGGTGCAATTTTCACGCCGATTCGCTAAATAGTGCGATAATTGTAATGTTCTCTCACTATTTCGATAAATTGTGTAGTGTAAAATAAGAGAGAAAGACTAATAGATGATAGATAAGCCCAATGGTCAATTAAATAGACCACTTCACAAGTTATAATATTATTTTATTGAAAAATATGTGATTAATAAGGAGACAGAAAAAAAACGAATTATAATTTAATGATGTCAAATGAGGTCTAATAAAAAAATATAAATAGGGAGTCAAACCTCCGTTCACAATTAATAGTTTTTGACAATAGAATTCATTGACAAGTCAATCTTGAATTGTTTGACTAATTTATTTGCTTTCCACGAAGAAAATAGCATAGGATACTCTGTACTATGAATTGACAAAATGTTTAAAACTATTTTTTTTTTTTAATAAATACAGAATTTAACGTATTCTTCTTTGAATCTCTTTAGGCTTTCAATCAGTCCAACTCACAGGTATTTGCTTAGCTTAAAAATAATTTAGGTCGAGAGTAAAATAAAAAAATAAATTTCGATATAAATAAAATTCTTAATAAAAAATGCAAAAGGAAGTAAATTAGCCAAACATGCATAGTTCTTTCAAGAGAATTCGTGTGACTTTTATGCCAACATGGTATCATGTTTGGCAACGGATCAAAAAGCTCTCATGTGATAACTCAACTTGGAACAAATTTTGTTGATTGACAAGGAGTATTGAAATTGTCTATATTCTCAGATAAAACTCAATTGAATAATAAACATTTAAAACTTCTGTTTGGACTATGAGTGAGTAAACACAAGTAAAGAGACAATTCACGAAAAATTTAATAGACATATATACACGATAATGTCTCTTAAAATATAGTCTCATAAAAGTTTGGTTAGACATTTGAATCTTGAGTTTAGTCAAGGAGTCAAGTTTCCTTATTTCGATGACGTTTTGATTGGTTGACATAACCAATTGAGTCTAATGCACGGTCTCATTTAAGCTATCAAGTAGGTTACGAGCGATCAAAAATATCTTGCATTGGATGATTAGAGTTGCCTCGATATTAGGTGGATTTTAATATATCAAATAATTATTGAGCCATCTTTAAGTAGTCATCAATCAACAAAAGTATGATGTATCCTTCACGTTACTTGTTCTATGAATCTGGTTGTTCGAGTTTGATTTTTTATGCTAGTCGTATTTATTTGAAATATTGACATATGATAGCTTAATGTCAAATAATAAGTATACCAAGTTCGGTAAAGTTTTTATTAAATTTTAAGTTGGTCAAATTTCATTTTTAATCATACATATTATTTGACTAACAACTTTTATCCTCCTTGAACCGTACATTTCATATGATCCACCAGTTTATAATCTTAAAAGCTTTGTCAAATCAAAGCTAAGAAATAAAATACGAGAAAGACTAGAGCTGCTAAATTAATTGTAGAATCAAAATATACATCAAGCATGACAAGAGCCCACTACCCCCCTCAAATTAGGGAGGGGGGGGGGGAGGCATATTAATTTATTTGGATGTCAAACTTGTTGTACACAAAAGTGTACAATAAGAATTATTCTTAATTGTAAATGGTCCTTGGGATGTCGTACATGATAGGTATGTAGTAGGGGACCTAATTTGGATTTTGGCTTTTTGAATCATTTGTAGCATCTTATCTTACTTATCTTTCCCTCTATTTCATGACCTAGTAAAACCTATCAAACTTATAGTATTACCTAAAAAAGTAATCAAAATCTAATTCTTTTTCTCTATCTTTAACAAAACAATTTATACTTTAAATGCACGACTAATGAAATTTAATAGATCGATACACGATGAGTGTAATAAGGATGTATCAACCTAGTTGGAATATCCAAATACACTTGTTGATTCATGTTTTCTCTGTCGAATAACTTCATGGAAAATATATGACATCTTCAAACAACGACAAATTGGTTTCATATAGTTGAAAGTTTAAACTGTTAAAAAAAAAATATTTAAGGAATTAAA
>CAIGRN010081353.1:0-10467 GCA_903798345.1 Fraxinus anomala
AAAAAAGTGACAACTTTTATAAAAAAAAAAAGTGACATTGTGTCACTTTTTCATTTTATACAGTATTTTTGACTTCCTAAAAACCTTTCATATAATTTTTCAAAACATCCATAATTTTAAAGGTATTTTTGTAAATACCCCTATGTTCAATATATAGCACTACACAGTATAAGTCCATACCTATTATTCGGTGCTATACGTTCCACCTTACTAGACAAGCACAAGTAGAAGCTGCCACAAGTATGAGAAGCCAAAAGCATATATGAAAGAATAAAATTCTATCATAAATTTGGATAACCAATATATTGTTAAAGAACTCATGGCTGACAATACATTAAATATGTGGCTCCAACACAATAGGAAAACCAAACATAAATGGAGAATAAGAAAAATTGCTACAATTTGAAATATATCTACAGAGTCAAAGGTTTGTAGTGGAGGATTGGAAATCTACATGTACTTCTGGAAGAACGCAACAAAAATCCTAAAAAAACCTTAAAAATTTAACCAAATCATCCAATAATTAACATGTTGAAAATCCAAATTTTCATTGGTACCCAAAGAAAAAAGGACTACACATGATACAATAACAAAAAATTTACATGTTGAAAAGCCAAGATTTTCTAAAAAAAATCGCATAAAATCTTAATAATAGTAGAAATTTGATGAAACCTTCTTACCTGAATATAGATCACTGAGAAATTGGTTCCTTGAATGGGTTGTTTGCGATTGTTCCCTACGATGGTAGCGTTGGAAATAGTAGAATAATTACACACTAACCCAGTTAGAGAAAGAAGATACGAAATAATAGAAGGAGACGACGAAGGACTTTGGGATAGTGGCGGTCGAAATGGGAAGATAGGAAATTTGGCGAAATAGTCCGGTTGGACAATGAATTTGGATAGATGGCCTTTGACCAACATTAAAACAAAATAAAAAAATGCAAAATGTTTTAATTGGTAAAATGACAAAGTTGCCCCTGAATTTATATCAAAATATTCACCCAATTTCTTTCATTTCACCTTATTTTTTCTTCTTCATTATCACTTTGAAACCCTATTCCCAAATTTGAATTCTAACATCGTCTTCTTCATCTTAGTTTTCGGTACATTCAAGATTATCAAAATATTTTTCTTTGATTCAAATTTATTTCACATTACTTCATCTTTCTTTGGCAAGAGTTATTACAACAAAAAAGGTAATTCTTTCCTCCATTTTTTTTTTCATTTTGAAATGTGATTTTGTGCTTCCATTGGTGTAGGTTTAGAATGAAAAAGTGTAAACAAAGCATATTTTATGATTTCACAGTTTACTTGTATATTTAATTTAGTTTTAGTCGAGTTTTTTTAATGTGGATGAATTTTTGATACATTTAGGGTTTTGAAGATGATGAGTTAAAAAGAAATTCATATATTAATAGTAAAGTGTTCACCCAATTTTCCTTATTTTCACATCTTTCTTTCTTCTTCTCAATTTCACTATGAAACTATTTTCTCTAAATTTAAGACTAACTTCTACTTCTTCACCTCAATTTCTTGTGCATTTCAAGATTACAAAAAAATTCTTCTTTCATTCAAATTTATTTCACACTACTTCATCTCTCTTTGTTACAAATTGGTGCAGTAAAAATGTAATTTTTCCTTCAATTTTTCTTCATTTTGAAATGTAATTTTGTGCTTCAATTGGTGTAGAAATGACATGAAAAGTATTTAAAAATGGATTATTTATGATTTCATAGTTTATTTGTATAATTTTAGTTGTCTTTTTAACATTGACGAATTTTTTATACATATGAAATTTTGAAGATAATGAGTTCATGAGGAATTCATCTATTAGCATTGTTATAAACAAAAATTGTGTCAATAACATGATAAAAAAATTACTAATAAAACTTATCAATGAAGTCTCTTTGTTGTTTTGATTTCAATTGTAAATTCGTGATGTAATGGATTAGTGATTTGTTTATAATATTAGTTCTCTTTTAGCCGTAAATTTGAGTTTTTTGTGTTTATTTTGTATTCTTTATTGCAGTAATAACAATTATTATAGTAGGAATTTAGATTATTGAAGTTCACTAATTTGGATAGGGTATTTGGAGGGTGTTGGAGTTAAGTTAATCAATTGTATAGAGAAGATATGTACATGGATGTTTGGATGTGGATTAACATTTGAATTTTTGAAGGAAAGATTGAAAGTCATTAAAAGTGAGTAAGGTAAAAGCCTTGCAGTAGTATCTTCTCGCTCGAGTGAAAAACAGAGGCAAGAAATCATGAGAATGGCATATGTCCAGTTACTATGAAGAAAACGACACTTGTGTCGATAGTGGGATGACAACATTTATTAGAACAGTATCACGTCGTTATATTTGTAAATAAAAGTCCATGAGAACGACACTTGTGTCATTACTGAGTTATGAAAAGAACAACGTGAATAGCAAATTGTCGCAACTGTGTAGATAACGACACTTGTGCCGTTACTGATATAAGAACGTTTACTAAAATGGTAGAACTGTCGTTATGTTTGTAAATCAAACTCCATGAAAATGACACTTGTACTGTTTTGCCTATAAACATGAGTATAAAGAGCAACGATATGTTCGAGACCCGATAATTGATAAGCTGAACTAATTTAAGTTGTAGAATGGACAAGCCGTTTACAACATTGGAGAGAAAAGTTCTTTACTTACACTTTCTAAAGAGTGTTGAACAAGACATGTGATTTCACTGTTGGATACCTTATAATATATTTCAATTCTACCATTATTTGTCACATAATCAACATTTCCCACCTTCTTAAGTTAGGAGATCCAATGCTCGAGGTCGTTCTGCTAGAAAAAAGAAAAATATTGGAGAAATTAATAGAACGGCACAAGTGTCGTTTAACCACACTTGTGACGTTCTTTCAATAAACAAGAGTATAAGCAGTCACGACCCGTCCAAGACCCGATAATCGATAAGCTGAACTCATTTAAGTTGAAGGATGGACATGTTGTTTACAACATTCGAGAGATATGCTCATTACTTATATTTTCTAACGAATTTAGATCAAGACTTGTGATTTCACCGTTTGATATTATATATTCTACATCAATTCTACTGTTATTTGTCGCATAATCAACATTTTTGACCTTCTTAAGTTAAGAGGTGTAATGTTTGAGGTCGTTCTGCTGGAAAAATCAACAGAATGGTACAAGTAATGTTTTGCCAATAAACAAGAGTATCAGCAACCACGACCCTTCCGAGACCCGATAATCGATAAGCTGAACTCATTTAAGTTGCAGGATGGACATACTGTTTACAATATTCGAGAGATACGCTCATCACTTATACTTTCTAACGACCTTCTTAAGTTATGGAGTCCAATGCTTGAGATCGTTCTGCTAGAAAAGTACCAAAATATTGGAGAAATCAACTGAACGGTACAATTGCCATTTAACGACACTTGTGACGCTCTTTAAATAAACAAGAATATAAGCAGTCACGACCCATACGAGATCGATAATTGATAAGCTGAACTCATTTAACTTGCAGGATGGACATGTCGTTTACAACATTCGAGAGATATGGTCATTACTTAATTAACATGAAAAAATAGAACAGCACAAGTGTCGTTACAGCACCAGTGATGTTTTATTGTAACAAAAATACAGTATAATTGTCGTTTTGGCTTCATCGAGTTTAAGATAATGACAAAATCATTCGTTCCAAACATTATAAATAGTTTGCTTTTTAAAATGATAAAAATAGTATATCATAACATAACATCACCATCCTTTTTCAATATTGTAATATGAGTACATCGTAACACTACAAAATCCGCATATATGCCGTCTTGTCTTCATCGTTCATGTCTCTCGCTGAGTGGTACACGATCTGTACAAGTATTACGGTTATACCCAGTTTTCAAGCACATATTACACTTATGAAAATAGTTATCATATTTAAATTATCAAAGTAACCATATTGTATTATCAAGAATGGACATGCCATAACATATAATGTTTGTATTGTCATTTTACGTGAAAGATAACGACTGTAGTATCGTTCTACAGTACGTAAAATGGCTGGAGTGCCGTTCTGTACTACAAATCATCCAATAGTTGCGGACAGTACAGAAAAAATATAATAGAGATTTCAATGTAGATAATCTAAAAACCAAAATTCTTGTTCAAATGCTCTAAATGTTGGAGAAGATAGGTGAGAAATATAATGAATAACAAAATTGTAGGGTAGCAAGCACATGGAGACCGAGAACACGTTGATACGATTGGAGATGAATTGGAGAATTTGATTAGATTGAAATGGTGTTTGTGTATTTTCCATGATAGTGATATTTTAGACATTTGATAATGTTTATTTATTGTATTTTTTATTTGATGTCATTTTACTTATAAACATTGAGAAAATTCTTTTTATCAACTACATTGTTTGACTATCCCTTTTAACAAACTATCCCGAGAAGAAACAGTGGTGGCATTCGAGAGATAAGAGAATGATTTGGGGTGAGAATCATTTCAATCGATTTGGGAAAGGGAAAATGAATTTTTTTGTGTTGTTGAATGAGGATAATTTAGGAAGTTCATTAATTTTGAGTTAAAATATTAATTTTAAAAATATTATTCTGGTCAAAGGTTAAATTCGCAAATTTTATTATGAAAGAGGCTATTTGACCCAATTTTCACGCCACTTTATATTAACAAATAAAAACCCAATTTCAAGAAATTATAACAAAATCATTTTTTTTTTCTAAATTAAACAAAATAATGTGCAAGTGCTACCCTCCCTCGTGCATTGAAAATCATATGAGCCACTAGCAATATTGTAGAAAGCCACGAGAAAAGTCCATAACATTGATATTAGAGGGGTGTGGCGAAAGTTGATGAAGATGATGGTGATGATAAATAGTACTATTGGCGGTGCCATCTCCAAGTATGGTTGTTGATGCTACCAAAAATCGCACTTGCGTGATTTTCGCGCTTGACGACTAAGAATGAGCACTAACGAGATCTTTCGGTACCTGAAACAAAGGCGTCGAAGTGTGTCCTCGTCGTCCCTCCGATGCTTAAGTCAGAGAGAGTTTAAGAAAATATATATGCTGAAAATTATGTGTAAAAAACGTACCTGAATAATGATCTCAGACCCTATATTTATAGGGCTGGGTAGTATTTTAATCCTAGTGGAATTAGTCCTCCTTATTTCAAGGAGTGATTATCGGAATAAGCGTTTGACTATAACTATAAGTCAAACCTTTTCCGTGTTTGAAGATTTCCCTAAGGCATGACTCCTTCAGGACCTAGGATTCCTTAACAGGGTAATTGGATAGGACTAGAATCCCTGATAGGTTTAGGCTACTCGTGCGAAGAGAAATTCTGCCAAGGAAATTACCCTAGGACACCCATTTTCGAGGATGTCAGGAGCACGTCGTGGGGGAACTTGCATGACATCCTCGAGGTATCCTGAGGACCTGTGAGACTCGAGCATATGGACCCCTTTTGTGGGAAACAGAGCATCATAGTCCTCGTGCTCGGGGTGAATATTTTTGACCATATCACTGGCCCCCATACATGAACTCCTAGTTCTCGAGGATCAGGGGTGAATGCACATAAGCTCGGTACATAGTGGCTGGCGAATGAGTCCTCGTATGTTTGATACGTCGGAAGAGCTCGATGTTAATGCTCCAAGTGCTGGGAACGCTCGAGGTAAATTGGGACGGTGACCAAGGACCGTTGGATGCTTGACACATGGCTACATCCAACGACCCAGGTAGTGACCTTGGTCTTCCCTATTCAACGCCCATAAATACTTCATTTTACCCTTCATTTTTCACTTTTTACTCTGCTGTAAAGTTTCTTCCACGAGGTCGAGCTCGAGCACACTTAGAAACTTCTTGGGCATCGGGTAATTCTTAAGGTAAGGCTCGAGACTCTTATTTACCTTAGTTCGTATTAAGAGATGTAGGGTGGTGAGGTATCTAGTAGGTCGATGATATAGGAACGTCGATGATTTCCCTGGTTATACCTAGGCACGAAGGTAACATCGAGTTTAGGGTTCCGGACGAACCTTGTAGATTCAAAGAACACTTAGCCATGGCTGCTGCCCAGGAGTACGAAATAATGCCGGACTGTGACATTAGGTCGCCTGATCCCGAGGATAGAATGTCACAAGCTCGGGATAAAGAGTTTGTCATTTTTAGGGATACTTTAAAAGCTGGGTTTAGGTAACCCTTGTACCCTTTTTTTATAGGTCTGTTGGTCGAGCACTCCATGTGTCCCAGCAATTAGTGCCCAATGCATGGAGGATGCTCGTTTACTTCTTCATAGCTTGTAGGTATTTGGGTATCGAGCCTTACCTCGACCTATGTCGAATGGTGTTCGAGCTCAAACAGCTTTCCCATTACACTTGTTTTGCTTACCTCTCAACTCTAGGTGGGTTTAGGGTCCCGAGCATGCCAAGCTCACTTAAGGGTTGGAAAGAGAAGTGGTTTTATGTAGTCAATGGAGAGCCCGACCTTCTAATTTGGTCGGGGTGAGGGATCCCCTTTGTGAGGGTCAAGCTTACTTTGAGTCATTAGAGCGAGATAGGAAGATGCTCGAGGAGTTCGATCCCTTAGTGCCAGACATAAAGGCCATCCTCGAGGACAAAGTTCTAGACCTCACAGATGTTAGAGGCCTCGAGGATAGGGCTTTGTTACCTAGATTCTCACTCCTATGTACCGACGTTGAGATCGTTCTAATTACTTGTATTTTTGTTTTTATGCAGAAATGTCTTTTGATCCGTCACTCTTCGCAAATTTATGAACTCGAAGGTAAAGGGACCTCAGCCTCGATGAAGGGAAAGAAGAGGCCTCGGGTCTCGAAACGCGATGACACACTGAGGGGACCAGGTGAGACTTCTCAGCCTCGATGACCTGAGCTGAGCCCAAGACCCGTCCGACAGCCGACCTCATCTCTGATGGAACTTCCTCATCTCTGTACTCCCGAGGTTGTTGATCTCGAGGATGATTGCATACCCTCTGTAGCCTCGGTTATCGAGGACTTCGAGTGGTGCCATCTCGTCCCGAGCATTGTTGCTAAGTATCAAGGTGAAGTTGGATTTGACGAGGGGACGAGAGCCCTCGAGTTCCTCACTCTTAAGGTAAGGATCTTAATTTTCTTCAGAATACAAGTAATTTTCTCGACATTAATATGTGCTCTTCTCATTTGACAGACATTAAGCGTTGCGCGAGGACTCTCTCTTCAAGGGATGTACGAGTCCCACAAAGTGGTCAGGCTCGTGAAGGCAGGCGAGCTGAGGTATAAAAAACTGGCCGATATGAGGGCTGAGCGTGAGGCCATTTTGAAAGAGCGCGATGATGCCAAAAATGAGGCCAAGAGAGCTCGAGAGGAGATGGGGATGGCTAGAGATGAGACTGAAGAAGCGAAGCTCGAGCTCGAGCACAAAGGTAAAGAATTTGAGGCCAAGTTGATTAAGGCCAGGGCTCGAGCATGGAAAGAATTCAAGACGTCCGAGGAGTGCAATAGGCTCAATGTCGAATATGCTTCGGGGGCCTACCTTCACGCCTTCAAAGAGGCTCGGGCATTTTTATGATCGAGGCTTCCCAACGTCTAGCCTGAGGATTTGAAGTACGTGCTCGATATTACTGATAGCCTTGAGCTCTCAGACTCGGAGGATGCTGGTGTCGAGGAGGAGGGTGAGGATGATGACGTTGATGTCGTGGCATCTCATCATGCGCCAGAGCACGATGATTTAGACTAGGCCCCCTTTACCCCGATCCCTATTTTGCGATCTATAAATTTCACTTCCTTTCCTCAGTACATTACCCGATCAATAGGGCCTTTGTGTATTAAATGTTTTGCAAGTACATAGCCCGAGCAATAGGGCTGTTTATGTTTTAAATTTTTGCAAGTACATAGCCCGACATTTATTTTTGCCCATTTTTGTCTCGATCGTTTGTGTTCACTAAAACGACGATTAGTCAAATGTTATTCCTGAGGTATGACTTGAGGTGTCTAATCTCTTGAGACTTATTCATCGAGAATTATATCGAGCACTGTAACTGATTTGAAGATTCATTAGACTTGACCTTTGGATCGAGCTTGTTTTTATCAAGTCTTATGCTCTGGCATAGGTTCGAGCCTAGAATCAATAAAATAATCTCGAGTTTTGAGACTTTGATAAAATTAGTCTTGGGCTCGAGCTTGGCTTCGTGCCTAGCACCAATAAAATAATCTTGATCCTTGATACTTTGATTTTATTGAAGTCTTAGGCTCGAGCTCAAACTCAAACCTAACTCGAATAGAAAATCTCGAGGACTTATCCTCCTAGGATTGTCATATATATGTGAGAAAATTTAAAATGATCGTACTCGAGGATTAGGTGCCCGCTCGTGACAGGTCATTGGAGGTGTCTGCTCGTGACACGTCTTTCAAGGTGCCGGTCGTGACATGTCTTTTAGATGCCTGCTCGTGACATGTCTTTTATGTGTCTGCTTGTGACAGGTCTTTTATGTGCTTGTTCGTGAAAGGTCTTTGGAGGTGCCTGCTCGTGACAGGTCTTTGAGGTACCTGCTCATGACAGGTCTTCAAGGATCCTGCTCGTGACAGGTCTTTTATATGCCTGCTCATGACATGTATTTTAGGTGCCTACTTGTGACAAGTCTTCGAGAAATTACTTGGATAAAATTTTTGTTGGGCCTTGCCCAACTGCCACTTCATATAAACTTCCTTATGCTTTTAATAAAAGTATAGGCTCGCAGGCCTCGAGAAATGCACTAAAAAAAAGGGGGCACGCAAACCCGGTGAACAGTTTCCTATCTATAAACAAGAAAAAGAACATGTAGGGCATGCAAGTCCAAAATAATAAAAGCAACAATAACTAAACCAAAAACAAGGTATAAGCCACTATTTGTAATAAATCTTGAGGTTGTCAACATTCCAAGTTCTTGGCAATGGTCTTCCGGACATGTCCCTTAAGCTGTATGCTCCTCTTCGAACTTGTCTAATGATCTCATAGGGTCCTTCCCATGTAGGGCCAAGCTTTCATGGGGCAGGACCTGGAGCCTCAGTCCTTCTGAGCACTAGGTCTCCAACCCTGAATTTCCTGAGCCTGACCTTATTGTTGAAGTATCTGTCCGCTCGACTCTGGTAAGAGGCCACTCGTAGGGTAGCTTGTTCACGAGCTTCCTCAAGGAGGTCGAGATGCTCGGTTGTGCTTTTCCCGACCCTAGGCTCTAAATGCATCATGGTAGGCAGGCTAACTTCTATCGAAATCGTGGCCTCTAGGCCAAATGCTAGCATGAACAGGGTCTCACCTGTTATTGTTTTATGCGAAATCCTGTATGTCTATAGTATGGAGGGTAGCTCATCAGGCTAGTCGCCTCGAGCACCTTCAATCCTAGTATGGAGGTCTTGTAATATAATTCGACTAGTTACTTCTGCTAGGCCATTGCTCTGAGGGTGTGAGACCGATGTTAGACGATGATTTATCCTAAGGTTGATGTAAAAATCCTTGAACTGTTTGTTATCAAATTACCTTCCGTTATCGGTTATGAGCACCTTGGGTATCCCGAAGATGAATGATCTCAGCTTGGGCTCCAAGATCATTGCTAGGGGTTTTGCTTCAACCCACTTGGTAAAATATTCTACCGTCACAGCAATAAACTTTAATTGTCCTCTTGCTATTGAAAAGGGGCCGAGGATGTCAACACCCCATTGTTCGAAAGGGGACGAGCAATGTATGGGAGTGAGCTCCTCAGCAGGAGTGTGGATGACGTTACCGAACCTTTGGCACTTATCACATTTCCTTACGTACTCCATGGCGTCTTTCTTCATGGTCGGCCAATAATATCCATATCTAATTAGCTTAAAGGCTAGAGGTGCTCCTCGATGATTACCACATATTTCTTCATGGACTTCTGCCATGGCTTGTGTTGATTCTGAGGGCCTGAGACACCTTAGGTATGGAAGCGTAAAGTTTCTGTGAAAGAGGACTCCTTGGATAATACAGTATCTCAGTGCTCTTGATCGGATGCTCCTAGCTAGCTATGTCAACGAGCCGAGCCGAGCAAAGCCCGACCGAGAAAAAAAGGCTCGGCCCAAGCTTTGGCCCGAACCAGGCCGGCTCGGGTTTTTTTTCTCCTTGTACTGCCTGCACAGGCAGTAAAAAAAGCTGTCTGCGCACTAGCAGCTAAGGCAGCAAGCTGCCTATACGAGGCAGCTAAAATAGCTGCCTCGCACAGGCAGCTAAAATAGCTGCCTCGGGTCCAGTTCAAGTTTTTTTCGGGTCGAGCCCGAGCCGTCCGAGCCGGCGAGCTTTTTTGCCATCCCTACTCCTAGCTTCACTTGGGTCATCGAAGAGATTCTCGTTGGTTATGAATTTAACTATGGGGTCCATCCATGAGGGCTCGTCATCAATAGCCCTGACACAGGGTTTATGACTTATGCTAGGCTTTGTTCCTATTTTGAGGTGG
>CAIGRN010081370.1:0-16514 GCA_903798345.1 Fraxinus anomala
TGCGACCGAAGTTGGGGCAAACTGCAGCTGCGATAAGGTCACGGGGCTTAAGTAAAGCTGCGGTCCGTGACACGAAGGCAGTCACAAAACTACAGGACAACATTTCCGTAACTCTCTTATGCCAGCCTTCTATCTCTATCCTCTTATATTTAGATTATTTTTGTATTATCTTTTAATTTGTCAAACAAAGTATCCCCACGAAATATTTTTACAGAAATCGCCAATTATCTCTAACCATACCAAACAAATCAAAAAGAACTATAGTCTCATCAGGTAGGTAGTCTCACATTGATTGCTGGATCTTCAAGAAAAAGGAACATATATAGGTGTTAATCATTTCTTCTAAAAGCTTAAGCTATTAAACACGGCTACATATATTCATTTAAATCATGTCTTGAACAAGTTGAGTGATTTTTTCCACATCAAAGCAGAGCACAAGTTCTGTTGAACAGATTGCAATGAGACTCAAATCTTGTCTTTGCACAGCTGTGCTCCATGTTAACCATTTCATCTAAAAGCTTATTCATTTAAATCTTGTCTTTGACGATGAGTAAGGTGACAATTTCAAGATAGAAAGCCTTGAGATGGAGAAAAGAACTCTCAGCTGATGAGCAAAAACTTAAAAGTTACAATAATAACGTACCAAAGGTTTAGAGGCATCAATCCAATGGTAAATTGGCTCATTACGAAACCATGTCATTTGCCTTTTTGCAAAGTTTCTGCAAAATTAAATAGCCATTGCTAAATAAATTTTTTGATGGAGATTAGTAACAAGGGCCAAATTGTCAATCAAATTCTCATGATTTGAAATTAAATAATTTTAGAAATCTGGTGTAGAACACGAGTAAAGTCAACTAATTATGCTTTGATAATTAAGAGACTAATTCAATGAGTTACAATAGACCCTTGCAAAATATCTTTTAGCTACATTACCAAATATTTAAGGAAAAGCTGTATGGCCACTCTTCGGTTCTTAAAGCACAGTGTAACATATATTGAAAATAGACTTTTCCAAAGTAAGTTAACGGATAGAATTAATTACACGTGACAGAACGTTCATCCAATGAGGCTTCTCTATGATCTACTATGAGATATTTCTGACATTTGATAACAAGTCTCCATGTATGGATTAGCTAAATAAATTCAGGTCACAGGAGTGAAGCTTTCTGCCAAGCATTTTAAAGAACTTTGCACATAGATTTGGCCTCTAAATGAGAATTCCGTATGAGACCTCTAATTGTGAATTCCACAAATGACCGCTAAATGTGAATTCCATATACAAAGAAACCGTTTGATTGGGCTATTTTGGTTGATTAATCAGAAAAATTGATTTAATCACGACTCAAATTTACTAGATGTTTCGTTATGGCAATAAAAGCTGCTTAGGATCACGTTATTATACATGAAGTTAAATATAATTGATATTTTTCATTGCCTTGCATAATTAATTTTTCAGATAATCATATTCATCCTAATCAGTTCACATAATCAAAATCAATCGTGGCCTAAATGACTTTGGCACCACAAACCTTATCCCAACATCAAAGATATCCTGAAAACAATAACCTAAGGGAAAAATAAGGCATGTTCTCTTTGTTGTTTTAAGGCCACTTTCAATTTTCAGTTTTCGAAAATACTGAAAACACGTTTATTTACCTATTTTCATAAACGAATTTCCAAAAACGAGTTTAAAATTTACAAAGAAAATGGAAAACGCCAAAAAGTCGTTTTGGTTGTTTTCAGTTAAAACCAAGCCAAAACTTCATAAGGCGGAAAACGGCTAGATTTTTCTAATAGCAGGATAGATTAGTTGGGAGAGTCACGAATTTTCTGAAGGTCACGAGTTCGATTCCGTTTCACTGTAATTCAATACAAATGAATTTACTTTTTATATGCACAGTACAAAATTTTTCAAATAAATTGATAAGTGGTTGAGATTCGAACCCGAGCCACCAGCATGGAATTTCAATACCTTAACCACAATGGCAGCGGCTTTTGCTTTGTTATATAAGTAAAGAACTATATATATATATATATATTGAATAATCAGTTTTTCAAAATTAGAAAGTAAAGGCCTTTTTTTTTTTTTTTTAAAACAACTTTTCAAAATGACAAAAAGAACGTGTTTTCTGCAATTTCAAAATGGACACTCAAATTACAAAACCCAAAATAAATTCAAAACTCAAAACTAAAAACTGAAACACGAAGAGAATAGCTCCTAAGTTACCTGGACGCCTTCTGAAATTCTGATAAAAATGTATAGAAGTCTCGGGAGGAACTTTGACCCCCTTGTTCTCTGCATTTCAGGAGATACTCCATAGCCTTGAAAATGCAAATAATAATAATAATAAATAAATAAAGGAAAATTAACTCGATGGTTGCATAATAGATTCATGCCCAACAACTGCATCACCGAAGAACTCGGATTTAGATGATTCCATGGAATTTATAAGAGCATCAGAGAAAACTAAGGTATATACTTGTCTGTAACCAATAGCTCGAGTTGCAGAATTTGAATTAGGCAGAAGACCCAAATCAAGAAGCCATTTTGCCTCTGACAAAATTCCATCATCTCCTGCAGCCAGAAGCCGTTATCAGGAACACATATAAGTGATACTTTATGTTGTCACTTATATATGACTATCAAAGGAACATACAGCACATAAAAAATAACTTGACAGTACAAGTCATGACATTTTTTTTACCTAACAGCATATCTTCACATCAGAAATCAAATGATCTGTAAAGATCCAACCTTTGGTTCTAAAGCAATGTACAAATAAAATCAGTCCAAATCCTTTGATTTACTCAGGAACTTTATGTTGTCACTTGTATATGACTATCAAAGGAACATAAAGCACATAAAAAAGAAATTGACAGTACAATTCATGACATTCTTTTACCTAAAAGCATATCTTCACATCGAAAATCAATTGATCTGTAGAGATCCAACCTTTGGGTCGAAAGGAATACACAAATAAATTCATAGTCCAAATCCAAATCCTTTGATTTACTCTTCTGAAGCCCATCTGAAGCAGAGTTGATGTCAACAGCATCTGCCTCATCTGATTCAAAATTTTCCCGAAACGAATCATAGGGTACTTGAAAGGCTGACGGTGGTGCTCCACTTGACTGCAAGTCGAAGAAATATTTTTTTAAGCGAGCCTCTGATTTCAAAGCTTACATAGGTCAATGTAAAATCTAGCTTTGGGAAAATAGCCAATTGACCAACAGTAAAAATCCGACGATCATTTTTTGAAAGGGAGGAACTAATTCTAAAAGAATAGCAAGGGAAGGAAACTGAAAACTAACATAACAGTAAAACAAGATCTTCATAGGATACCCTCACTAAAATAAGAAGTTAGAACTTTAAAAAGTTAACCGTTAAAACTCAAATTTATAAAGTACATCTCTCCGAAGACATGGTTCATATACAATAGGGAGGAAAAAGTCATAAAGGTTCATAGCAACAATAATCACAAACCAACCTTGATAATTTCTAGTCTGCGGCGTAATCGATACCAATCATTTGCGGCTAAAGATTGGGAACTTGGATCACCTGCTTTAACCAACAATTGGACAGCTGCATCCCAATCACCATCTCTCTGAAAATCAGCAAGTTCAGAATGCACTTCAGAAGTGATCTCTTGGGATGCTTTTGGAACATCTGGCTTCCCATAAATGAACCTGATGCATCAGAAATGAAAGATATAAGTTTGATTATGTATAAGTTGGTTTTCAATTGAGAATAATTTACTAATTGTGTTATTCAAGAGACACCGCAAATAAAACTCCAGAATATCGAGCCATTAAACCTTGCCACCGGTCTCTGAGCACATAAACCTAAATTAGCTTCTATGTAGAGTCGATCATAGGCGCAAGAGATCATCGTGTATGGCAATCTTGTTGCGTTTGATAACTCTTTTACAATTTCAGTAACAAATTCACAAATGTTTTCAATTGGTGTGCATCTAACCCGAAAACAAATATGACTTAAATTCTAGTCCAGATCTTCACTGCAAATGAAGTTAAGATGACCAAAAAAAAATCTTTTAAGGATGGAAAGTAGTTTCTCTTATAGTAGAACAAGAAACTAAACATTATAATTGATTGATAACTTGATCTGACCTGCACAAAGACACTGCTAAATGCATGGGAAATAAGCTTCCATATATCATGATGAGACTACAGGTTCTGCAACTGTCCACTAACAAAATCATGCAGTGATGCTCATAGAATTTTACTGAAGGGCTGAGGTTGTTAAAGACCATTCCAGTTTGATACACCTAGATATGTATTTTTTTACTTCATACAAAGTAAAGACAGTAAGTCATTATTCAAGATTTATTGTAAAATTAGCAAAATGTATTCGCTCTTTAATTTTCTGATGGGAAGTTCAAGGGTTGAAACCACAAAGTAAAAGTGAACTGATGAAATTAGATATGTATTCACCAAGTTTCACGGTATAGAAGATTTAAGGCAAATATTCTTTCAACTATTAGTGGTTTCACGTGTAGCTCTTTTAGTCCAAAGCACTGAATTTCTCATTTTCATTGCTCATAAAAAGTTAATTATGAAAATTGAGAGGCTCTAAGAGGAATAAGCCTTTTCACCCTTTTAGCTTGCTCAAGTAATAAAAAAATGAGATAACATTTATCATGCAAAGGACATGTACACATACCACCGCAAGTACAATCCTGTACCACCTGCAACTATGGGAACACGGCCATGATTAAGAACATCATTTGTTACTTGCCTTCCATCCTCATAAAATTTTCCAACAGAATAATCTGTACAGAATTAAAGAACACCTAAATCAAACTCTAAGAAAGCAAGGTAAATCTCATAGAAGAAAAAATACAGATATATTGCTCTGCAAAGGTTTTCTATTCCAGTCGAGTACAAGAAGGTGTGTTACTCTGTGTTTATTCTCACATCAATTTTTTATGTGTCATCAGTAATGGGTAAAGGATTTAGTCAAAATCATTCCAAAGCAATAAAAGATGTATAATGCCAAAAAGAGAAAGAAAGAGTTCCCGTGGAAATTTATAAATTTAAAATATAATATCAATAAAAAATCCACATGCAGATCTAAACCACTAAAAAGGTGAACTTTCAGAGGGCTTTCCCGCTCTAATATTAGTTTTAACGGTGACACAAAACTTTCAACTGCACTAGTGAAACCAATTATACCGTCATATATGTTGACGGCCAATGATGCATCAACATCTATATTAGCATATTAACAATATTTTCTGTATCAGTTAAGCATCTGACACTAATATATCGTTAAGCTTTTACAATACAATCCTGTAACCAATACCATCAGATGGATGTAATATGTCGATCAAATGATGTGGCACTTCCTGCAAAAGAAGAAAAAATCAATATAATTATTGCAACTTAGTCAAATTAACAAATGCAAAGTCAAAATCCGGGTTCATAGATAAACCATGCAATAAAATCTTTAACTGCTATCTACTTTACTAGGGATGATATTGTTTTATTGTTGTGAGGCAGGGGAGATAAGGTGAGCATAGTAATGGAAAAGTGCCTTCAAAATACTCAAGGAAGGAATAGAACTAAAATAACATTACCTGACGATCCTCCTCATATTCTACTGGCAATAAATGTGATTATAGAGGATGTAATTCTCCAGCTTATATAGCTAGGTATTTGTCAATTCATGAGAGCACAAAAGAATTCTTTTAAATAAAAAACTCAGTTATAATACATTAGGTTGCCACACAAAACAAAAGAGGCCATCTGCTAATCAACCTTGTCAGAATAATAATAAAGACCATAAAAATACAAAAATTGAAATATAAAACCTGAAAATCCCATTTAAGTCGTGCATAAAAAAAGATCTTAAAACTACAAAATACAAATATCAAGTAATAAAGGTCAGCATCGTATGAAAAATGAAGTCGCTCAAACTGTAAATGGTACCTGTCTTTCGCTGAGAGAAGGCTTTGCTGATCCCACATCTAGACCTCTATATACCTGTTACATATAAACCCACATTGATAGCTTTCATTCAAACTAAAGGGCGGGGCGAAAACCAAGGGACAAAATGCAATTATAGTGTACCACACAGAAAGTAATTACAAGTCTATTTAGAAACTAACTAAAATAATTTCTTTTTATTTCGTTTCCATCTAAATTTGAAGGGATAATTATTTCTCTTCATATTTAAGTCTAAAAAATGCTTGTAAATGCAGAAATTCTTAAACCTGGACAGAGTCAGCGCTGATTATTTCTCCGTTGAGTCGCTTAGCGAGTTCCAGTGCGAGCCTGCTTTTTCCGGCACCGGTGGGACCAGATATCACTATGACCTTCTCCTTTTTATTTTTCGTTGCGAAGCATGAGGTAGCTAAGGGTCTAATGAGGAGGAGGCGGCGGCGGCGGCGGTTAAGACTGAAGGGAAGTATGGAGCGGCGAAGAAGCGGTGCCTCCACCGTGCTCGTAAGGAGGAGGCAACTCATCCGAACTCTTCCGATTCCAAAGCCACCCATCATTTTCGTCAAGTTGGAGATATGGCAGTCCTAATAGGCTAATACGTATTGTAAAATATCTTCTTTTAACTAAAAAAGAGAAAAAAAGATTTTTCTGTTTTATATTTCATTCTAATAAATTATTTTAATTTGTTCATTTTTGTTATACCAAGTCGATGTGTTTGGTCCCCATTAAATTTTAATTCATTTTTCTCTACGTTTTTTCAATAAAATAATATTATACATAATTTTAAAAAAATTCTTTACTTTTAAATCACATATTCTTCTAAAATTATTATTTTAAAATCATTTTTTTTTCAAATAATAGAGCTCAAATAAGGGCTAAATAAAATTGGATGATACTACCAAAATGTTTAAAGAGGACGATTGTGAACCTCGTGACAAATTTTTTTGCAATTTTATTTACATTATTTTGGATGGATCATTTCTTTCCTTTCTGGAAAACCATTATAAAGAATAAAATTTGAATGCACAATATGATTTAAGGACTCAACTTTTAAAATTCGAAAAATCTTAGGTCTGGCCATAATAATTGACAAATCTTTGGCATGGGAGTCATCATTTTGACTCATATATATTTTGAAAAACGCGTAGTTCGTTCCTAACAACATTTAGAGGGGAGTGAATAGGTGTATAATACGAAATTACTAGAGGGGGTGAATATGTGTATAATGCGGAATCTAAAATTACTAATGAATTAAATAGCAATAAGTCACTTTTTAATTCTTTTCTAAATTATTAAATATTCAAGTCATTTTAGTCCTAAACTTGAATACCACAATTTATATGATCAATCAATAAATAAAGTAAAATCAGTAAATTAACACCAAGATGATCACGAAAAAACTCAACTGGAAAAAACTCCCGGCACTTTGTCAATCAATCCACTATAAACGATTTTAACAACTTACAGTCTATCAGACTAGACGACCCGTACTAACTGAGCTCCCGACTGCACTCCTTATAACTCTCTTTGGATCATGTACTCCCCTGCACCAATCTTTAATTGTTGTTGTCGAAGCTCTCTGCGGAATCTGCTACCCTGCAGCACTCCTATTATTGTGGAATCGTCTATCTCCCGTGATTCAACGAAGAACATCTTGTTCTTCACAGACTGAAACTCCAGTCAACTTTCCTCGATCTTCAGAATTCTGACTAGATGTAGAGGAAAGGTAGTTTGGTATTTGGATTATAGGAACGATGTTTTTCTCCACAAAACAAACTCACGACATGAAGGTTGAAAGTGAGAATATGAAGAAATTCTCTTCGATAAAACTCTCTCAATGATAAACCTTAATTTTCACGTTCAAACGTGTTTTAATATATATAGGTAGGTTAGAAAATGAATGGGTCGAATAAAAAGTCTTTAAATTGCGAAATAAATTTTTTTCAGACAACATTGTTGCTCGAGCGATGGCTCAACAACAGTCGATCGACAGGCTGTCGCTCGAGCGAAAGCAGGACGACAATCGAGCGATGGAGGTTCTGTTTTTTACGCTCAAGTCAATCCATGACGACAGTCTAACGAAAATCCGCGCCGTATTTTCCTTCTTTTGTCATTCTCGAACTGTAGACCTAATAACCCTATTTTCAATTATTTGCATATTACTCATTGACTTTTTAAACAAATTACAATTCAATACTTTTGTTTACAGAATTGTCGATTACAAAAACATCTAAAACTTCATATTTGTCCGAGGTTGGCTTCTTAATTCAGGTGATCATTGAAACGTCATTACATTACTTTTTTATCTTGCTAGAGTATATAATATATATGGCATCTACTGAGCAAGTCGAGGTCAGTTCACTTGGAAAGCAGGTATATGTGTGGTTTTGGTGTCTCTTCATGAAAATTGTTATTGTAAGATTTAATACAATACTCGATTGCTTGCTGAAGATAAAGACTCTCGGCCATCAGTTTTCACTTGAAATTCTCTATTCTTCTTTGTATTTCTGTCTCAACGAGTTTAATTTTCACAAGCCTTAAAATGATAAATGTACAACTTCGAGGGGGCGGGGGGATCAACAAGAAAACAAATTGCCCCTTCGTCAAACCGTTCACAATTCAATTACTCCTATCATATATCGAAGTGAAAGACATGGTGGCATATGTCATGGTTGTGTTCTGGGATGATAACATATCTTTCTTCTTTCCCGAGCCAGGTGAAGATGTATATGATATGTTACTTTGAGAATTCTCCATAGGCGCAAACTGCGGCATCAGCCCTGGTCTTGATATAGTCTTTTCATCCACATCCATCTCTCCTGTCAGCATTCTCACTACAATAGACATGGATGGCCTGTTGTTTGGCTTCTCTTGTGTGCATAAAAGACCAATCTTCAGATATTTGCGAGCCTCATCAACATCAAAATCCCCTTCAAGTGCCGTGTCCACTAAGTGAACCAGATCCCCTTGCTCATATAGTCGCCATGCCTGGAAAAACGACAAGAGAGTGCAATTAGGTTCAAGTGCATTGTATTTATGGTCAAGCCATTTCACCAACACCAATTAGTTTCCAAGCCAAACCACTGTAACTTCAATTTTATTCCTTTGATGCAGCTTGTGATTCTATAAGCGAATTTATATCCCGAAAGGACTCTAGTACCTTGTTTCCACTATTTTAAGTATGAAAAGAAAGACCTATCTAGTAATAAAGCACACCCAACTTCCATGACAAAGCAGACCAGTAATGATTCATTATTCAGTCACACCCATCATTCTTTCCTTGCGCTGAGAGGTACGTTATTCATGCATTCAAGGGAAAATCAATGGTCCAGAGTGTTTCGAGTTTTCACTAGGAAGTGTAAAGTACGTGCCTAGCAAAAAAGTGAAATTGGAAAACCAGTTGAATGGTGCATCCATACACAAGTTTTTAAATGGCCAATATATTTCAACAGTCCAATTGTACATGTGCTGGCTCCTGATATTATGCTCATCTTTCACAAGAAAAAGTACCCTATTTATCAGCTTAATGTGTAGGCCAAGACTATGATTACCATTTACTTGTTCATTAATCATAACTTCATCTCGTATGTCAAGAAAACAATTCTATTATTATGACTCCAGGCTGAAAGATGCAAGTCATACCCTTCTAAGAATATGTTTATCTTCAGAAGGCAATCGCTTGTTCGTGTTGAATCTTCCACCTACAATTTCCATGAGGAGAACACCAAAACTATATATATCTGCTTTCCGAGTCAACTGGCCTCGACTTGCGTACTCAGGGGCCATATAACCTCTAGAAAATTGAAGATAAAAAATCTTGTAAATTACATATGAATTCACAATCACAATTACAGAAGACACCACAGTCAACAAGCCAAGCTCGGACAAATATCTGTAAGCCATGAGTTTAAGAAAGATAGTCAGCCTCTTCTTCTTTCAGTAGTTTAAGAAAGACACGTCTCCCGTATTTTGCTAAATTATAAATATATCAAGATGACTCTCATACCAAAGATTTATCAATTACTAGTTCTAATACCATCTAATAGGATATTTGAACTTACATAGTTCCTGCAACACGTGTGCTAATATGAGTTTGATTATCTGGAAAAAGCTTTGCAAGACCAAAATCAGAGATTTTTGGGTTGAGATCCTTATCAAGGAGAATATTGCTTGCTTTTATATCTCTGTGAACGATGTGAGGCTGGATTTCCTCGTGGAGGAACATGATCCCTCTGGCAACCCCTATGCAGATTTTAGTCCGTGTTTTCCAGCTAAATTGAATGCCGCTGTAGTGACCACCTACATTTAAAGTTAACCATTATCATTTTGACATAAGAAATGGATCACCAGTTTCAAAGTGTTCACAGGCTATAAATTACCGAGAAGAGTTTTAGAGAGGCTATTATTTTCTAGATAGCCATACACCAATATTCGATGGTCCTCTTCTGCGCAGCAACCATACAATTTCACGAGGTTTTCATGTTCAATGCCTGATATCACCACTATCTCAGTCAAGAACTCCCGCACGCCCTGCTGTGACTCAGTGGAAAGAACCTTAATGGCAGCCAAGGTACCATCGTTTAGCTTACCCTGACAATTAGAATTTGATTTGAGTACAAATTTGAACAGCAATCATGTGATGTAAACCAATCTTTCACAACTTAGGAGCAAGTAAGATGATGCACAAGTACCTTATAGACGGAACCAAAGCCTCCTTCCCCAATTTTATTTGCCGGATTGAAATTATCAGTCGCAATTCGTAACTCTTTGTAACTGTACAACTTAGCATTTTCAACATCTGAAATTTCTGCATTCATTTTTAACCTCGTTAGAAGTTCTCATTAAGGATAAAGAACACGAGTTGACATTCACGTGATAAAATGTATAAAAATACTAAGCATTTGTTCTTTGGAATACATGATTTGACAGCGTGAAGTCTTGACACAGAGCAAGAAATTTACTATCTGAAGTCTACCTGCATCGATATTTACTCTTTGCCTAGTTGGCGAAGAAGCATCACGACTGCAACAGATAGTAAAACAAGGCATCAGACCACCTCTTTACGCCAACCAAACGGCAATTTAGATAAAATCTCTGCCCCGTCAAACCTGTACCATTGCAAAAAACATGTCTACATATGATTTTGCCAAAGAAACTGGACAGGCTAATGGTGATAATTGACCTCGGTGCAACTAAAGTTGACCGAATAAAACATTATTGTATCAAGGCTGAAAATTTAGGAACCAAAAAATTAAGTAAAGAAGATAACTAGATTTAAGAAGAAATCAATAATAAGCTTCCATCTTGAGTTTTGAGATTTGCCCATTAGATAAACCCACAGGACAAATAATTGACCTAAAAAGTTAGATACTGGGAACATAAAATAAATAGAACTCAAAGCAGTAAAGAAGAAAACTACAGTTATTGGACATAGTTTCATTGTTATTCTCAAACATCTAAACTTATTACCTCGTCTGATCATTTGCAGCAGGGACAAGGTTTGAATTTACAGAACAAAAAATTAGAAAACGAAATGACCCTTCGATATGCATTTAATATAAAAACAAGACCATCTGATTTTTATAAGCAACAGATCAAAAACTGGTCAAGTCAAGCACAACAAGTATGAAAACTAATTAACGTCTGAAACTTAAGAATTCCCGTCACTGATAAAGATCTAATCATTAAAAGAAGAGAAACTTCTTCTGATAATAGAAAAAATCAATTAAAAGAGGACAGAAAATTATCAATACAACAAATAAGCATGTCTCTGAGGATAATCCATGAAAATAAGACAAGAAGCTCACCTTAAAGTAGTATTGATGATGAAAGTCGTCGTCCACACTTGAATAAGAGGAAGGGAATTTAGAAAAGGCCAGTGTTGGAGTCGGGAGAATAGTCTAAGGAAGAAAAGTAATACCCCCGGAGGATAAACTTCGTACTACGTAATTATAAGTCAAACTTTTTAATGTAACAGTCAGTGTGGGGTATATAACTTGGTTAGTAGTTACAATTTAATGCGGTCGTGAACTATAAAGTCCAAAATCAACTAGTTGGTGATTCAATGGATTGGGAAGTGGTTTAACTAGTAGGTTATTGTTATACTTTGTTATGAGACCTCTTTTGTATTTATCAATGGTCTCATTAGGACATTTATTCTGAACTTCTGAATTGAGCTTCATTTCTTGGACCATTTAAATTTGGACTACACTTTTTGTGTGTTAATAATAATATATACTTTTTTTCATATCGTTGATTTTACCAAACTTAATATATATATTTTGCTCACAGTTGTGAAGTTCGATCCTTCCATACAAACAGCAAGGGTTCGAATCTCTCTTTGTGCAAATTTGAAATAAAAGTTTTGCTTGGGATCAATTTGGTAAAAAAAGAAAAATGGGTTCACATTGAATTGATTCTGGTTTGATATGAACTCATCCGATTTAAATATTGTAAAACTGTCTGACCTGTTCATTTACAGATGAACCAAATAAAGTCCCTTGGATCGGATTACTCTTCGATTCAACAGATCGGTCTGATCCGGTTCTAACAACTATGATAAAGTCTATTTTCACTTATTCCTTGGATCAATGACAAATCTTATTATAATTAAAATTGTATTTTTGGGGGCTCCGCCTTATTAAGTAATTTTTTAACTACAATAGTACTAGTTAAATTTAAAAAAAGAAAAACACAAAATAAAATTTGTTATACCTGTAATTTTGGCATTCGTCCACACATCGAATTACTTAAGGGCGAGATCTATTTACATCGAATAAAATGAGCTATAGAAGAAACGGGGAAAAAGAAGGAAAGGAAATTTTTCTTCACAATATTGACAAAGAATAGTTATAATTATGCAAACCAAGACATAAAGATCAAAGAATAAGTTGACCCAAAGAATGGAAGGAAAGTAATAAAAGAACAATAAAATAAATGTCTGAAAATGGATGATTAAGACTTGTTATGACAAAGATAAAAAGATGTATTTTGACTTACCCCTTAACAATTTTACTACTAGTGCAGTTTTTATCGTACATTAAATGAAAGAAAAATGAAGAGGCAAACATGAACTACGAGTAAAAACTCAAATAGTTGTAGAAAAAATAGGTTACAAAAAAATCCGAAACAAAGAATGTCAAATCCAAGCACTACTAAATTAATTTGAGCATTCAATTATTGGCTAGTAATTTTATGGCCTTCAATGGTGTGAACTCGAGGACACAATGTTGCAAAAAAATTATTATATGAGTTCTAATAATTACAAAATGTGACCACCCACATTAAAGACAACGTAATAAGACCACCGTTTGATTTCTTAATGTTTGAAAGTCGTCCTTAGTTTGAAGGTCTGCACTCATGATTTGATAAGTCTATTAGTATTTTATAAGGTGAAATATCCACAATTTCGTAGATTGAAAACGAAAAAGAAAATATTGGTCAAGAGTTGATCACAAGTCACCTCTAATAATTAGAGAAAATTGCAATTTTTTTGAGATATCTAATAAATATTCAAACAATTTCTTTAATTCTGATATTTGTTATGGACAACATATTTTTATTTTTGCTGTTTCTAAAGTTAATGTAGAGAGAAAAAAAAATTGTAATGACTACATTGATTTTTTATCTACTTCCATCTTCGGCCCTTTTCATTTTTACTTTTAGATTGGACTATAGAAATAAAACCTTTTAAGCTTATAAATATCGACTAAAATTTGAAAATTATATTTTGTGAAAGAATTTGAATTTCTACAAAACTTTTGAGATTGTTAATAGAAAATAGGGTAAACTACACCAAACATCCCCAACCAAAATTGTAGGACGAGGGTGATCCAATCTTTGAGAAATAGGTCCATTCATTTTTATGTTAGTCAACATGGTAGTGGACAATTATAATAAAAGATTAGAAGGGCCAAATTGTTAATTCACTATTTTTAATTAAAATACGATTAATGACACAATATTTTAATTACATTAACCTTTTTTCTTATCACACTTACATTCTGAACATTTTTTTATCACATTCTTATTCTCAATATTTCATTAATCAGAAATATTGTCATTAATCATAGTTTTCATCCAAAAATATGTTAACACATTTTAAAATGAGGGTCAAATATTTAATCACACTTTTGCATTATTATTTGTTTTGCTTATTCAAAATATAATAGCAAATGGGTATTTTTACATTATCTTAAAGAGAGTTTTGAAGGGAAACCATAATCAAGAACAATTTATATTAATTTGAGAATATAAATGCGATTAAAAAAAGCTCGAGGCATAAATGTGATAATGTAAAAAGTTATAAATCTTTCATACAATTAAAATATAGTATTGTTTAAAAATTGTGGCATGAATATATTTAGCATATGATTAATCATATACACGCCACGAATTTTTTTTAAATTTAATTATAAATGCTTCACTCATTTCACCTCACCTCTTCTATTTTCATCAATGTTCTAAAGAGTAACGTCTAGGTGCGAAACGCGAAACGTCATACCTTGCGCTTTTTTTATTTATTGATTGCTTCTTTTTTTTTTCTGCTTCTAGTATGCTTTTTATGTTTTTTTTTTTCTTTGATTATTTAATGATTTTTAGATTGATTTAAAAATTTTAAAAAAATATTAAAATAAGAAAACGCCTACGCTCGCTTTGCTCAAAGTTTGACTTTCACGTCTTTTCATGCTTTATGCTTTTTAAAATACTGATTTTCGTTTAAGCTTCTTGATTTGGGAGGCTTAATTGGTATACTATTTGTAAATTTTTTTAAATTCTCATTTATTTTACTTATTTAAAAATAATAGAAAAAAATTAATTTTTTCTATTTGCCCTAGACAAATGTTTGATGGTGTGTTATGTGGAATTTTTCGAAGAATGTTCGAAATATGGATGGTAGTAGTGGTCTGAAAAGATATGTCACCATTTATAGTAATTGAGTCTCTGTATAGAGTATATTCAGCAAAAAAGGAAATAAAATAGTCCGATGGTAGACTTCCAGTTAGTGTGATCCGAAGTGGAGTTAATTGTCTACGTGGTTGCAAGAGCAGTTTGGAGCTTGTACCCCTGTATAACCCAAAAGGAGAAATAAAAAACTCCATTGCAAAGACTTGTAAGTCTTGAATCCGAGGTTATTCTTGTTTAGTATGAAAAGGTGCAAGTCACTGACAGAACGAAAAAGGTGGAGGAGACATGTAGCAAGCCTATTGAGCTTTGAAAATGACATACCGATGATTGACCAGGTTTCGACCCACCACCACTTCCTACCGAAACGCAAAATTTCAATTACATTTATTTTTTCCTCTGTAGTAATTGCTGGAGGATCCTCAATTATTGAAGTAGTTGTGACTTGGCCAGATTTTTTTCTAAATGTTTTCGTTGTGCCAGTCCATAACCCATAAATGAACTTCCAAGTTATCATCTCTGTGTTTAGGCTAGACAATGTGCGGCAAAAGTTAAGCCTTTGAGGTTATCATTGGAGTAGTGTTTCACTTGCTACATGAATTTTAACTAAGGTGGTTTGATGTGTTAGACAGTCACGATAATTGAAAATTCGTTTCCAACGCTTCAATTATTTGATAATCCACTTGATATGCAATTAGCTCTATTTTGATATAATGCTTAAATTTTAAGCAATGATATCTTTTAGCTCATATTTAACACACATTCTTTCAAAACTCATTTTCAATCACACATTTTTCAATAAAATAATATTTTCATCACATCAATAATTTTTCTTTACTTTTTAACTACATATTTTTCATCATATCACTATTTAAAATATTTTCTCAATAATATCCATCAAATACACCCAAAAAAGTTATTTTGATCAATTTTACGTTCATTCATTCTTTGCTTCTCCTTTTAAATTCACAAGATCCCCATCTCTGTTTTTTCCTCTTTCTCCGTCTTCATGTTTGTTTCAGTTGCTTCCCTTCTCCAATATTGTTGTGTTCTCGTAGTTCCTTTTACCATAATTTACATTGCTAAGATTTAGTGAGAAACTGAGTTTCTTACAGAGACTAAAGTTGGTGTGTGTGTGTAAAAATGTCACATTCTGGGCCGATGTCGGAGCTAGGGATAGAAAGCCTGACGCAGCAGCTAATAAACACAATGAGCTGCAATGAAGATTATGGCATCAATGTTAACAAGCCGGATTTTCGAGAACTTGTTCCGAGCTCACCAGTTTCGACGTTGCTAACTCGGTCGGGTGGGCTCATTGCAACTAGCAATAGTTCAAGTTTCTCTGGTTCCGTCTAGGGGCCGAACCTCTACTTGCCCCAGTCCGAATATTCCAAGAATGTTTATTAGCACAAAACGTCCATATGTTTATTTGCATTTTCACCCATATTTCCATGTGTTTACTGCGAAAAACATCATTTTCCTCAATTTTTATCCATTTTCCCTATAAAAATCTGTGAAATGACAAATTTACCTTCTTATTTAAACAAAACAAAAAGAAAAAAGAAAACAATAAAAAACTAATTGCAACCATAAGCTCAAAGTTTTCAAAAATTACAAATGAGTCTCAAACAAATAATTAAAAATCAAAA
>CAIGRN010081382.1:0-17821 GCA_903798345.1 Fraxinus anomala
GTGGAAGTACGAAAATATGAGAGGTTGTGTCAAAAACTTGTTGATTTTGTGAATAATCAATTAACTTTTCTTCACCAAACTCTAGGGCATTTCATAGAATTAACGGGTTTTGGCCGTGATGTTTCATATCAATCTCTAAAGTGCTCTTCCAAGGGGAAATTCTACTGGTGGTACAGGGGAAGTAGAATTTCTAATTATCTGAAAATCTTATTCTTGTGCAATTCTTAACTAGAAACCTTATTGCTTATTCTATTTCTTAATTACTAGGTATTTTTTCCTGGCTCTAGGAACTAAATAGTTTGTTTATATTGCAGACGAGGTGGTGCAATTTTTAAGGTCAGATTTTATATTGATACTTGGTTAATATGATCCACTTCTGCTAATAAAATGCTGATAAGTTGGAGTAACCTTTGCCCTGTGGTTCCATTGACATGGGTTCCTGAACCTCTTATCCTACCTGCTGGAGCTCGTGTGATGTCCCTCACTGATGGTCTTTCCAAGGTTTTGAATTTTTGCTCGATCATTATGACTTGTAACTAAAGCTTTTCAAACATGGTTTCTATATTACATATTAATATGACTATTTCTGTCTGAGAATGTAGTGTTACTTTTTCTCTTAAAGTGAAATCCTCTTCATTTTCCAATAATGGTATGTTGTATTGCAGTTAAGTGATGGAGGTTTCTCAATTAACTTTGTGTCTGTCATATTTGGGATGTTTTAATGTAACTGCTATATTCATCTTTGTTTGTAGATGTCAAAATCAGCACCTTCCGACCAATCACGAATCAACTTGCTTGATCCCAAAGATGTGAGTAAAATTATATCCTTCTCTTGATCTGCTCATGTTTAGTTCGTTTTAATATGTTCCGTGACTGTAGCTTTCAAACTTTTTATGTTCTGAATATAGTAAGTGTGAAATGAGTGGGAAGCTACACAATAAAATTGACAGGACTGAAGCTAAGATTTTCTTGACAAGAGAAAAGACAGTTCTGCTTTATCTCTTGTTTGTTTCACTGTTTAGTTGCACATTTTCGCTTAAGTGGAAATTGTAAAGCCTTTGGAATAGGATTACTAGGTAAGCCACCCCCTGTTGTTGCAAGAATGATTTCAAATTATTTTCCAAACTTATCTTTTGGCATACCTTCACAATTCCTCAATTGCCTTGTCACCTGCCCTAGCTAGTTGGAAGCTAACAAGATTTACCTCGTGGGATTGGTTAAGCTTAAAAACTTTCACTTCTAAGTAAGTTTACTTCTAAATAATTTTTTAAGTTGAATATTATATTGTTGGTCAAAATTAGAAATAAGTTGATTATTTTGATTTTTGACGGTTACTTTCAAATATATAACTTTTTTTTATAGAGAAGTAGCACATCCATGTTTAGATTTTTTTAGACCTTAGCTAAATATACTGTAAATCATTCTGGGGATAAATGTGAACTGAGGCAAAATATAACGATGCCTGGTAGTATTCATTGTAGGATGTAATCATGATGTCTGTCACTTGCCATTATGCTAAACTTACTAGAATTTTTTTGGAAATGCTATCCTTTATAGTTGAAGCATTATGCAGGTATTTCTATAGCTTGCCCTATTTATTGTGGAGAACACCTCTTCCTACATGGCATTTCATAGCTACAAAATCAAGGGACTTTTCCGATTATAAGCACGGAATCTCCATTCCAGCTCGGAGAGAGGGTAGTGACATGCTCAATGCAAAAGGACCACATTTCTATTGTGACATGATATAGAAAAATGCAATTTCATGAGGTTCCAATCTTTAGTTTCAAAGCACGGAATCCTCCTTGACATGATATTTGTGTGTTTCTTACAAGAATCTCATTTGTTGGAAACTCTTGTAAAGCAAAAAACTTACTCACTACTTAGGGTTTATGGTATTTCTTTCCCTTTTTTTTTTTTGGGAAATATATTGAATTTTTAGACGCTTCGAAATTTTGGATTTGAATTTTGTATGAATGTCGTTACATTTTGGAATACATTTAATAATGATTATTGGAGTTGTTTGATATTATCATCTTCTATTTTATTTTGTGATTGAATTGTGCAAATTACTGTATAAATAAGAAAAATTTTAAATTTTAAAATTTAAAAATACTTGTAAAGTGACATATGGCACGATCAAAAAGTGTTGCAAAAAATAAAAATATAAGCGTAAACAATAGGTAAAAAATGTTACAAAAAGTTACTAGCAACGTTCAAAAAATGTTGCAAAAAAATTATTCGCAACGTTAAAAAAACGTTGCAAAAAGGTTATGGCAATAATCAAAAAACGTTGCCATATCCTTCTACTCTACGACAACATCGAGGTCTGTAACATACTCAAAAATGTTGCAAAAGGTTTTCGGCAACATTTTTTGAACGTTACAAAAGACTGTTTTTGTTGCAGTAGTATTGTATTCAAATTGTATTTCTCATTGAAATTTTATATATATAGGTCAATTATTATAAGAAACTAAACTTGAGACTTGATCCTCAATTCTCTTATATTGTTATCTCTTTTTAACCTAGTATTATAACATAAATGGCCTGATTATCCAGTTATAAAAAATAAAGGATAATTATAATTTACACCTTATTTTTTGTTAAGTACGTGGAGTTACAATTGCAATCGTAACTTTTGCTTTGCTTATTTTTGCACTTACGTCCCTAATTTTTTTTTTTCGTATTTTAATCTCAATCTTATTTTATCTAGTTCTTGATGACAATCATAAAATCAGTTAGGATGAAGATTTGAAAAAAGCAAGATAAACAATAAATACATAAGTTTGACAATATATTTTTCCCACATGAACATAATATTTGGACAAAAATCGTTATCAGGGACAACATGTATTAATTAATTAAAGGTTAAAAATAAAAATGTGATGAAAAAGTAGGAGATATAAGTCTAAAATTGAACAAGATTTGAGGATCTTCATTTTAATTAAAATGTTGTGTAGTTAAAAATATTATGGTGCGAACATAATTATTATATATAAAGGAATGGTTGGGTCTAATTTCTCAAGCTAAAAACGGCTACATTTTAAATCTGACCCCTACCCAAATAGACTAATATAAAGCCCATAAGAATCCTATTGAAAACACCAAAAAAGCCGATTTTGACTTTTCAAATTTAAATCTCAAAGAAGCTTGGCTAAGATTTAAACTCTATTTCATTTAGGAGTGGCAATAAGTCAAGTTGAACGCTATTCTTTCTATCTCTATTTTCTAATCCATACTAAGTATTGTATGTACACCGATTTTGTTCTTTTACTATCAATTGATAACTGATAAGGTCGAATTATTCAATCTAATTCTTTGTATAAATAGTTTTGATTAGGACGAGACTAATTTGACTTGTGTCCAAAAACATTGCTCGATTCGGTCTTTTGGCTCATGGGACTCATGAGCTAAGTCGAGCCGCCCACATGCCTATTCGATTATTTTTTTAAAAAAAATTAAAAATTTGAAAAAATCCTCATTTTTTGGACTTTTGTTCGACTACTTTTTATGTACATGGGGTTAAAATTGCACAAGAACAACATATTAATTCTACAATTTTTTTTAAATTGTCAGAAAAATTAAAATAAACAACACTTACGAACTATGAAGTTAGATCTTGAAAATCTTCAGCTATTAATATGTCCACTTTATCTTGGATTTAGAGTATGGTGTCTTCTCAATTCTTTAAATACATTATTCTCTCTCTAAAATTTGCAATGAATGGTATATATTTACACAAAGTTTGAAGAGCCACATAAATGACATCTTTTAACCAGTTTTATATTTACATATGAATCGAATTTTTTAACATTGGCATTAACAAATTGGCTACATCCATGGCCTCCCAAAGAATTTTGAAACAATTCTTTATCATTTCTTAGAGTTCCATCTTTCTTAATATATCTTCCAATGCCATTATTTAAATTATACAAACAATGACACTGAAAGAGATAATTCGCAATAGGAAATTATAGAAAGTGATAAAGAACGGTTTCAACAATTTTTAGGAGGCCGTGAAAGCAGCCGATTTGTTCAAGTTAATATCTAAAAAGTATATTCATATGTAAATGTAGAATTGGTTGAACTCTCATTTGGAATAATATATAGAAGAAAGAGATAGAATAATATAATTTATATTAGAACTGAACATAAATATTTAAAACTAATTCAACTATCTTTGTTATTGATGAAAATTGTAGTAAACAATTGAGGCTTGGACCATATAAATGATCTAATATTTTAGATATGTCATAATGCAAGAGGCTAATCATAGCATATTGTTGGAAATTGATGACTTCAACAAACCTAGTATAAAATATATTATTCCAACAATATGCTATATTCCATTTCTACTAGGTTCGAAGTCAACTAATGTTTTTATGTAAATTTTGAAACAGAAAACTTATAATTTTTATGACTTTAGCTTATTTTAACATAAAAGTAGTTAAGAGCTTATTGATAAATGTTTCTTGTTTTGGCCTTGGAGATTAGGGATCGAATCCGAGGGGTCACAATCAATTTTTACAAATTATTTTTTTCATTTTTTGAAAAACTGGAGAATTTAGTCCTTACCCTTTAGCATCTTTGGAAATATTCGTACCCAACCTTTAAAATTGGATTTTCAGTCCCCCAACATTTGCTTCCTTCTCCATATTCCCTCACTTTTTACATAATTTCATTGACTTTAGTGTTGTACTATTTTAATTTTATTTTTACGTACAGTTATTCAAAAGTTGATATATCTTTATATGTTTTTACCAAAGCTTATGAACAATAATTATAATTTTGTCGTCTTTTTCATATACGAATACTGTAGCACCTACCATCGCCATAGACCTTCCAAACCAAAAATCTTGACTCCCGCCACTGTTTATTATCTTATTGGATGTCTAGTGATGTAAATATGTCCAACTTGCATATGCAGGGTATAATAATTGGGTTTTATTAAATGAAAATGGTCGTTGCGTACTAATGCTTAAGCTATGGGAGAATAGATCTAAAACTCTAAATTTAGCATATTAAATAGATACTATTCTCAATCATTTATGTTCATTGTGCAGTGTAGAAGGCTTAAGAGAAGGATTTGGGTTCTTCGCTTTAGACTATACTATGACCAAGAATGCAGTGGTTGGTGGAGGGATTTGTCTTTGGGGTCTGTCTATTTCTACACCATGAGAGATGTTAACCAACCTTCAGTTTAGTTAAACAATTTCTTGCTTCAATTGTAACAAATAAGTGAATTGTCAAGAACTTGGACAAGTTTTAAGCAAACCCATAATAACATCCACCTCTTTATGCTTAGCTTTTCATGCGATATAGTAACCCAAATATGACTACAGTATATGTAAATGAATCCCCCAAAACAGAATGAGCATTTGCATTTAAAGTGTTATTTAAAAACCAATTGCTACTCGTACGGTGGATAATACGATACAAATCAACGGTAGTGACTCTCAAGTTTAGATTAAAATCAACTTTAAATTTGTATACTTCTACATCCTAAGTTGGAGATTTCAAAATCCAATAGATTATGTCACTACACTAATAAAATTATAGTTTGACACAAGGAACACCAACCAATTACTCTTTTTAAGTAAATCAAACTTATAAGTAAAGAGCATATATTGATAGATAAAGCAGGACTTTCACGAGAGGACAATTTCTTCAATCATTTCTGATATCTTTAAACACGGCGAACATATCACCATTGATGTAATCGTTATCAACCAAGCTGACCAAGAAATAATTTCTTTGCACCTGCTAGACCACCAAACACAGGAATTTGTAAAAAAATATATATATCAATGAATAAAAGAAGTCCAGAGAATTATAGGATAATATGTAAACTCTGACCTCTTCAAGTAATTTTGTGGATGGATCACCTTCTGCATAGAGCTTCGCCCATCCTCTTGACCATGTTTCAAATGCTTCATCTTTCCATACCAAGAAGCTGGCAGCATCCATGACAGTTGGTTGTATAATCTCCTTTGCAGGAAAGACTCCCCATGTCACTGCATTCACATCAGTTTGGCTGACATTGGAAAACCAGGTTCCATCTTTATTGACAGCCATGTAGGTAAAGAATGGGAACGATTTGCATTTCTCAACCAGTGCATTCAACTTCTGTGGAGAACAGAAAAACTCCAAGTAGGCCTTTTGATAAACATATCCACCTCGCCCACCCCATCCTGCAAAATAAAAATTAAAATGCAAAGAATAACCAGTTGTTGTGAGTTATTGGGATCCATATTAATCATCACAAAAGAATCCTTTAGTTTAATGGGCATCATGAACATACATGCTTTTGTGTGTACAAATGTATGTGGAGAGAGGGGTGGAGAAAGAACAAGGAATACCATTCAACAAATTAAGGTGAAAATAACAAATAGATTTAAATAAATCTCTTTGTTATAGATGACTTGATATAAATGAGGAATAACAAAATACGGTGAATTATATAAGAGAATATGGAAGTTCTAGTTATAAATCCAATTTGAGGTGCTTACTAAACAGCATCTACGGTCTCAGCCAAGAAAATGAAATCCATCCAAGTGGAAACATTATACTCCCATCACACTATACTGGCCCGTATATATATCACTGGAAATGCATTCAATATCTTGAATGACACAGCAAAAGTCAACAATAATCTAATGTTAGGAGAGAATAAGAGAGGAGAGTAATATCATAATATTGATTTATACGTCGAAAAGAGAACAGAACAACCTCAAAAGGTGTCCATATTTGAGATGATTGGGAAAGAAAAGAGGGGAACTGGTTCAATGTCTACTTTACCTACTTGACGAAGTAGACCATTCTCCTAGTCACCCCACAATCTAAGCCAAATTGATATGGAACAAACATGGAGGAGCATGCCATTTAGACCTGCCCTATCCATTCATATTCATGGTAGCAAATATGAGCGAGATGGCGGAAGAAAAGGTGATAAAAGTCCTGTCTTATACATAGGGGCCAATCAAAAGCTTTATTGCACAGAGAAGATGCCGCCAAGAAACTTCAATTCTGTTCACGTTTTCGGCGTGTTGATCACCACCTCGGCCTTGGTCATCCTTGAGGACACCCCAATCAAGCTACGAATGAAGTTATCCATAGCGGAGATCAATAAATGGAGTAGATAAATTCTACTCAGTTGATTACGTACTACCAAAGGATTGATTGGTGCCATTCTGGGGAAGTGGTGTAAGATATAAAAATGGATAGCCCTATATGCAACTTCCCGATTTTGACATGATCCAACTATGAAGGAGTAGGCTTGGGAATGTATTTTAAGTTTTTCTTTTCCGCTAAATCTTGTATTACCAGATACTGAACTGGAAAAGCAAACTCCATTTCAATCTCGTATCTCATCAAAACCAAATAATAGAAAATTAAACTAGCTTCTCTTATTTTATTTTCTTCACTAGTAAAATCTTCCTTCTCTTCTCGTCAAAAAACCATAGGATGTGTGTTTTATTTTAGTCCCCTGAATCTTGTGCACTCCATTGACCCCCTATTTTTAGTCATTAACATGAATCTTTAAAATTAATGCAGCCTTGAACCAAAATTAACTTATACGAGGTAATTAACTGCATATGTTTAAAACTTAATGATTTCATATATTGCATGAACACATGCACATATATAATATTCGAAATGAACATAAGTAAGAGAAAGCAAAAAGACGGGCATATTACCAACAGTTGGAGAACCAGACTTTGCTCCATTAACACGACCAACCGACAACTATCACTCTAAACCTTTCAAGTTTATGTTACCAAGTTGTTCATTAATGATCTTTGTCTCCGGTTGAAGCCCATCTAGTTCGGACCAAGGACTACTTCCCAGTTTCCCAAGACAAAACTTCATAAATTTCTAATGCATGAAAAATTCCGTAAGGACCAGCTTTCATAACCATTAGATTTTTAAGCATAGATTCTAAACAGAAAACCATACCTCATAAATATCTGTGACATTTTTCAAAGGAACAACCCATTCTTCATGAAGTTTCTTATCGCGTGATCGTGGTCGCATGAACTGTCAGGGAAATGAGGATTGTGTCAGATATTAACAAGAAATTTTACCTCTTCGGAGGAAAAAAGACTGAAAACAGAAAGAAAATCAACTATACGAACATAAAGAGAGGATAATATTTTGCTGAGAAATCATGAGTTGCACAAAGCAACATTTTGAGAAATCAGTAAAAGACTGAAAAAAAAAAAAAAGAATAGGAGTTTAAAAGTTTATTTATCATTTGGCCAAGATCATTGAATTACGCAGAGTTATAGGTTGCAATATTTATACCAAAAAAAAAAAAAAAAGGGAGTTTGGGAAAGTAATTGAGGCTCAGTTGGTGAAGTACTGGTCTTCCTGGTTCCTACCCAATAAGTACGGATACGGATACATAATTCAAATGTGATACGATATGGGTACGCCAATACGAATTTTTTCAAAAAAAATAAAATAAAAAAGGATACGTGGATACGTATTATAAAATTCAACATAATTTCATTAATATTAAAATATATTAAAAACCGAAGCATAATAACAAAATAAAATAAAATAATAAAGTAATTTATCTTAATCCTTAATTGTCTAAACTTCATTTTCTTCAACATCGGTTTCTTCATTATCATTAAAAATAACAATCTTCAACTCTTGGCCTCCTATGGTGCTTACAGTTGACGTCAAAGGAGTTTGGGAAAGTAATTGAGGCTCAATTGGTGAAGTACTGGTCTTCCTGGTTCCTACCCAAGAAGTACGGATACGGATACATAATTCAAATGCGATACGATACGGGTACGCCAATACGACTTTTTTAAAAAAAATAAAATAAAAAAGGATACGTGGATACGTATTATAAAATTCAACATAATTTCATTAATATTAAAATATATTAAAAACGGAAGCATAATAACAAAATAAAATAAAATAATAAAGTAATTTATCTTAATCCTTAATTGTCTAAACTTCATTTTCTTCAACATCAATTTCTTCATTATCATTAAAAATAACAATCTTCAACTCATCTAATTATAGATTAGCAACATTAAGCAGTCCAACACTTTCAAAAGTAGCACGTGAGTTTTCAACAATGTTTTACATTTTGGATTCTCCTTTTGAATACAGATCTATTTTGTTGATAAACTAATTGTATATCTTCTATAAATATTATTAATATTCAATAAGTTAATAAAATAATTAAGAAATACATATCCGATAAGTATCGAATATGCATTGAAAATAATTTAAAATAGGTATCCGATGCGTATCGGAAAATAAAAAATATTACAATATATAATAATTAAAAAATATGTATCCGGTACGTATCGAAGGGTATCGGAGAGTATCCAAGCTTAGATACGTATCGGATACGGGTACGAAATGAGTTTACAAGTATCCGTGCTTCTTAGGTTCCCACTTCTTTGCATTGAGTGCTATGAGTTGCATCTTTGGTCCATTTTCTGAGTTGTCACCATCACTTTATTTATTATACGAACAGAGGCTCTAGCAAGCTATCTTTAGAAATTTGTAAATGGTTACATTTCCTTGGTGAGAAGAAATTACATTATCTAATCAAAAATTAGGAAAATAGTTGAGCCTGGTGAACGGCCAAGATTTAGAGTGTCATAGTAGTCCGATTTTCTGGAGCTGCAGTCCAATTAACTAAGTCCCCTGTAAGTTGTGCACTGTGCGGGATTATTGGACAGACGTTTCTAGATTGCAAAGGTTTAGGCTATTGTAAAGATAGAACCCGTGTACTACCCTTTTTGTGCTCTTAGGAAGCTTTTAATCTTCCATGGCATCAGACCAGCAAAAAAGAAAAACAACTAAAATCGCCAGAGTGATAAATAATAGATTGTGCTTGCACAAAGAAAACAGAGCAAAGAGATAGGGCGCAATGATATGTACTTGCCTGATAATCAGTGAGTGCTCCATATGATGCATTTCGAGAATCTCCCCACCGGCCACTTGGGTATTGATCCCAACCTATAGTCCTTGAGATGTAGCTTTTTGGACGATTAGCCCTACAATCCAGGCAATAACAGATCATATGAGGACATACTTTCAGTAACTACAGAACTAAGGCATCTATCAGAAGATCCAATTGCAATATATACCAGAAAATAGGACGAACGTCTTCCTTGGCACGGAAAACATTTGTGGGACGTCTCCAAGGCAAGGACCTTGAAATTTTGCATTCCTCAATCAGCCCAAGATTCTGCATGTACAAGTCTACATAAGCTCATATTATAAGTGCAGTAATCATATCAATGATACTTTCAAGATTGTAGCTGCACAGTTGATTAAACATAAACCAACCATCAAAATTGCCAGTGCAGATTTTTCCATGTTTAAGGTGTAAAGATGTAATGTTTTGATCCCACTAGCCAAAATCTTCTTGCACATCTCTGTTCCAAGGTGAATTCCATATGCCTTAACAGCTTCTTCATTGTCCTTGATGGGATCCAAAGCAGCTGTAATCTCAGCAGGTATCTACAATATGTCATTTGGAAAAAGAATTAGGTGTACGCGTCAACGGCATAAGCACCTTAGATTTCTGTGAGGTTTCATCTTTTCTCTAGTAAACAAAATATGTAAGAGAAAAAACACTAAGGAAAAGCATGAACAATCACGTGGTCAACAAAATATCAGACCTATATAATAATTAAATTACATAGTGATTTGTATTCTGTTTCAAATTAGATAAGAAGGTTATCACTGTTATAAAAGCCTGAAAATAGACACAACATCAGATTAACATCGTATTGGACAGGCAGATCTGATGGATTGAAGGAAAGAAAGAAACTTGATCAGAAAACATTAGTAGGTGTCAAAAGAGATGCTGTATTCAACTTTAATAACCAATAAATTTGATAAATTGGAGGCGGAAAGAGAGTAACTATGATGCACGGACACATGTATCCGACACGACACTTGTCAAAAAAAAAAAAACTGACACGATACGAAATCGACACGCTGATTAAATTCTTTAAAATTATTCATTTATATAGTATAAATTTAGATTAAATCCCTGTTTGAGTCACATTAAAATTCTCATTCTCATTCTTCTGTTGATTTTTAACCACACATTCTTCAATAAAATAATATTTTTCATCACATCAATAACTTTTTCTTCTTTTTCAATCACAAATTCTCCATCAATCTACTATTNTTTAGTTTTATACTTGTTATTAATTTTTCTTATTGAATTATTTTAACTATGAGTACATATTTTAAAATTATTTTATACTTCTTATTAATTTTGGCAAGCGGATCAACGTTTGACTGTACTATTCTAAAATCAAAGATGTTGAATATTAAATATATAACAAGAAACTCAAAATAATTTGAAAATTATTTCGACATAATTTGAAGAATGAAAGAATTAAAAATCAATTATATGAAATTAATTTGGAGTAAAAAATGGAATTAGGAGGGTCATATATTTATAATTTTCTATGTGTCGCTTTGAATTGTCGCATCTTTTGTCACAAATAATATTACCCAAAAAAGATCAAAAATGATTTTCTTTTTTATTTTTAAACTAGACCAAGGGCCTGTTTGACAACTTTTTTAAATGTCAAAAGTTGCTTCTGAAACTAAGAAGCCGATTTTGAATATATTTGAGTAATTTTCTGAAAGTGTTTTATTTAACTAAAAGAGTTTTCAGAGAAAACAGAAATAATGTGACTTTCTCGTAAAACTCTTCTACAAGATACACAATCCTACAAAACTACAATAAACACGTTTATATTTGAATTTGGTGGACACGTTCAAATATTACGAATTACCTTTTTAAGAATGGAGCTAATAGTTCGTATGTTCAAGGAATCATGTTGATATTTCATTTCACCACGTTATCACCAACGGCAGTTTTGACCTTCCAACACGAGAGAAATTCTTGAGCAGTGAAATATCAAGTTCACATAAATTTTATTAAAAGTAAAAAGTAGATATTAAAGGACATTGGGTGAGAGTTGACGTTGGTAAGTGGGACCATTTGCTACCTATTTTCAAATTTCAGAACTCATTCCACAATTTAATAAAATCCTCTATTGTTTGATTGTAAGTTGTAGTCTAAGTCCTCTGCATTTTTTTTATGACTCGGATGTTCAAGTTTCGTCCGACTAATCCCGAGGAATTGTGGCTTTTCCTCTTAGTTCGCCATTCTGGTTAATCCGAATGCGATCATAGCTTATACACATTTAAACCGGACATTCGATGATTCTCCTCCATGTAAACATCTGTCTTCCAATATAGATGTTGTCTTCTAACAAAAATGTTGCCTTCTAGCTACTGCGAGAATTCGAACATTCGATATTTCGTAAAAAATTCTCATACTTTACTACTGTGCCATGCCCGTGGGGGCTAAATCCTCTTCTTTTAATTTAGTTTGGGGTTGGTGTTGGCCATGTTGTTTCTTTGAAAGGCTATGTTTGGCTCACTGAAACTAAGTTCGCTGTGATTTATCATTTTCTCATTTGTTTGATTTTACTCGATAGGCTGATGTGACAATTGGGCTTAACTTGATTTCCACTTTTATTTCTGGTAACTTCATTTACTTTTAATTACTTGATTTGGGCTTAACTTGAAACCATTTTTAATAGCAATAATGTTTAAATCCAAATATCAAATGAAAAGATTATTTCACAAGAAAATGGATTGCTAAATGATCAAAATAATTTATAAAGTATGTCATTTTTAGTATTGTCATAATATTATTTATATTTTTATCACTATTAAATCGATGACAAAAAACTCAAAGTTCGATAGTGATTAAATTGTGTCCGCCTTGAAAAATATTACTTGATTCGGCATGCGCCCACTAGACCCCATGCGTGTGTGGGCAGTATGTATGTGTGTAAATTGCTAGAATTCAACGTGAGTAAATTTTTCATTGTTTTCATCCATAAGTTATAAAGCTAAATGTATTAATGTGTTACTTAAAATTGTTATTATATAAACTTTATATTGAAAGCTAAATGTATTAATGAGTAGCAGATGATGTTCGAAAGCTTTTATTTAGGACAAAGAAATAAAAGAAAAAATTAAAAAAATCACTAAACTTTAGTTCGTCTGAAATGTATCAATGAATTTTAATTTAGTTTAATTGAGTCATAAAATATCAATTTTAATTTCAAAATTCACCAATCCGTCATATGTCATTTCTCATTGACAACACATCAAAAAAAAATTTAAACATGACTTTTAACATTTTAACATAAAGACACTATCATGTCCCTCGTTTCATCATTTTCAATTTTAAGAGATCAAGTGGAAATTTAAGCAAAATCTATAGATCTTGAGAGGATATGTGATGAAAACTGATACAATGGTGAAATTTGAAACTAAAATGAAATACAGTTTATCCAATTTAGAAAAATTAAAGCTTGTAACCTCAATTGGAATTTAGCTCTTTCATTGGGCAATTTTGAGTTTATTATTATCTATAATTTTTCTTATTTTATTTTCCATCCTGTTCTAATATGAAGTAAAGTATTTCGTTCCATATATTATTCCAATTCCAAAATGGATTACTGTAAATTATTGACGGGTAGAGAGTACTTCCAATGGCTTCAATGAAATGTTGGTACTTCCAACACACTAGAGAGTACTTAGGTTCCCCCTTTGCCAGTAGATCACTGTTTTAATGTCTTAATGATATTTTAGTTCCTGAAGATTTGGGCAATGACCATGGGCATGGTTAATTGATTTGAATGACATTAAAGAAGATGAAACGCAAACAGTAATTTTAAGCATAAAACATTGAACGAATAAACAAATTGCCAATTGTTGGGAACACTTCAAGCTAGTGTTCACTTTAAACCACGAGGCCCACGAGCCACAGTCCAAATCAAGTGAGTGTATTAGATACAACCAGAGCTCGTGCTTAACATGTGTGCAAACTAGCCGAGCTCATATCCCTAAGGCTAAGCGAGTTCAAGTAGGGATGACAACGGGACGGGAGGGTTTTTTTGGGGGAAGGGCTTGTCCCGTTTAATTTTTTTTTTTTTTTAATTTTTTGATAATTCATTTTATTGTCCCCATGAATTAAAGTGAGACAATAATATATTTTTTAATTTTTTACTTATTTTTAAAAAAGTTAAATTATTTAAATATATTTTGTGAACTAAGACTTTTATTGCTTGTTATATTTTTATATAATCTTAATTGTCATTTTCTATTAGAACTAATGAAATTTCGTGAAATTTTTCATATAAAATATTGAATTCTAAATAAAATTAACGGGGCGGGGCGAGGTACTTTTTACCCGTACCCACCCCGAATACCCAATTAAGTGGGTAATTCCCGCCCCATTTGGTTGGGTCCGGTCCGGTCGGGCCCGTGGGTATCGAGTTGTCGAGTTTTTTTTTTTTTTTTTTTGCAATCCCTAAATTCAGGTGTTTATGAAAAAGGATTTTGTCAAAAAGTAGAAACCATGCGAGGCCTCTTCAATTTGCTTGAAATCAAAAGCATTTGTGGTCGTAATACAAAGGCAATGGGAGAAATAAGGATAGAAGGTAATCTGCATGTAATACTAGAAAATCATAACAAACTGAGGAGAATTTAAATTTAGTTATTTGTTGTTTATATTACTTAATGTAGTTCTTAGTACTTAAAACTAACTTTACTATAACATGTAGATGAATGGTGGAAATTTTATGGACATAGTATTCCTACTTTCCAGAAGATAGTTGTTCGAATTCTTGGTCAAACAGCTTCTTGAAGATAGACGAAGAAGCATCACCCCAGGGCTTTGAGTGTGAAGAACTATATTTATAAAGAAGTTGTAGTTCCCAATGTTAATGATCATGAAAAATATGCTTATGTTCCAGGTTCGTAAGTTTAATTATCCTAACTCATTGTTGATATTGTTAAGTTATTAGGTATCTTGAAGATTGATCTAATGAGTACCAGTGCTCGTCTTATATTAAGCACCGATGATATTTCATATTAATTCATTGGTGGATAAAGATTTAGTGGATCTCAACATTTGAATTAAATTTATTAACTATCAATTAATTAATATGACATGTCACCGATACTTAGCATGAGATGAGCACTGATGTTCATTAGATCAATCATTTAGGTATCTTTATCTAATATATTATTTCTTATAATTGTACTTTAGATGAAAATGGAAATGATGACCAAATTGATACTCTAGGATGGGTGATTTACGTAGGCCATTTTGGTGGTCCAAGGGATCTTCGAAGTCATCAAAGATGTAGCAAATAGATGAGAACGATGAAGACGAAATTTAACTATTTAATCTTTGATTTAGTGCACTCATTTGAATTGTACAGATTGTTTTTTTGTGGAACTTCAATAGTTGCTTTTATGGTTTTGGACAAAACCATTTTTGGATTTACCATAACATGATTTGTCCATCTCTCTATTGCCATCTTTAAAAATCTTTTACCTATTATTTCTTAACTGCAAATCTGCATATCAATGTTGTGGTTATTTGCTAAATCTTTAACGTTGGATTGAACAACACGTTGCTTTGTTGATTGTATTTCATTATTTTTGTTAATTGTATGTTTTGAGTGACTGATGCAGTTCTTGTGATCTCAAAAAACTTGTTTATTATTTTTCATTTTTTTGTAATATGTTTTTTTATTTTTAAAAATCATCTAGCGAAACATACTTCAACCTTTTGACCCTTTTTTCGGGTAAATGGAGTCGATTTTTAAAACATTGATATTTCCTACTACATCTTTTGCAATTAATTTATACCTTACTACTGACTTAATCAAAGTTATTTTTCTTTTGATTGGGTCGAAGTTGAAGCTTGTCTGTATCTATGATCAACTTATTCATTAGTTGGTAATTGGGTTTGCCTGACTTTAATTTTTTATTCGAGGGTAAACCAATTTTGGTCCAAATTATCAAAAAGACTGTGTGTACAAAATCTTCCTATCACAACAATTTTTGAGATCATCTAATGAAGCGTACTGTAGCATAGTGTTACTTAGCCCTGTTTGGTGGCCAATTTTTATTTATTTATTTTTTAAAATATAATGTTTTGAATAGTGAATTTTTGGAGAATGTGTAATTAAATGTAGGAAAAGTTTTTGGATTTACATATAAAATATTTATTGCGGACAGGAATGTTTGGTTGAAAATGAATATGTAGAAAAAAGTGTTTTGCAAGAATGAAAGATAAACAAGGGCTTAAACTACAATTTAAACTAGTTCACTAAGGAGTCACGATAGGGGCAATGAACATGCACCCCATTCCTTTTCCCCTGCCAAAGGCTTTTGCACTTGCTAGAATTTCCGGGATAGGAACATTCCAGTGTCTTATCTTAGCATTATATGCAATTAAACCTTATTTGGTGGAGATTAAAATCAATTTTTTTAACAAATTTCGATAAAAAATTGAAGAAATGTAAGGTTGAAAAGTTGTGGGGTCCATTATATTTGTTGTTAAAATTAATTGTTTACTTTGACTTTGATAAGAATCTAGATTATATTTTTTTATCAAACAGGGACGAACGTATTTGCCGTATTTTGTAACATATTACTTGACCATCAATATCTTCTTCCAATTAAGGCGCCAAGACATGACCTTTCCTAAAATGAAAACTACTGGGTCAAGATAAAACTTTATTATATACTTGCTGAATATTTCCTTGACATAGTACCTTTACTCGAATCAACTACCATTTCACCATAGTTTGCAGCTCAGTTATTTGTAACAAGCATAAACAACATGAAACCTAAGAAATAAATGGCAAGAATTAAATTTTATGATAGCATCAAATTAACCAAAATTTCTAAGTTTCCTCATCAAAATGCATAACAAAGTTAGTTTTTGAATGTAGCTGGCAGAATAGAATTTCCAAAGCCCTAAAGCAGACAGTCCGTAAAAATAATCTCAAAGCTAAAAATACTGATTCAGTACATTTTAATGTCCACAAGCTTAATTTACTTGTTTGATTATCAACAGTTTTAAGGCTTTCTTCTGCTGCTTTACTGGAGGAGGCGGAAATAGAAAACGGAAAACCCATGCAGCTAATATTGCTCCAATGAAGGGGCAGATTCAGTAGACGTAGAATTGCTCCGATGTTTTGTGCATATTGTTTACATATGCCCGGCCAAAGGCCTGCAAAGATATTAGATATAGATTAAGCTGTATGATAAGAAGCATATGACCCCCTGCAGATATAGAGCACGAAAATAAGCACAAGGTATAGGAGAACAAAAACAAGTGATAAAAACAACAATGTATGGAAACTTTCTGAAAATCGGCACATATATTGCAAGAAAATAAATCAAACTGAATGATTGATCATATTGTCAAACTTAGGAATGTGTTGAAAACTAAGCGTGAAGTTAACATAAAGAAGATCCTATTTTAGAACTCCAGTTGTAGTTGTTGGGAAATTTGATGACTTCCACATGAGGAATTGGAGAATAAAGCAACGAATCAAAACTAGAAAAAATGAAGATCTCCAATGAAAGCAACAAACCAAATACCAAACCAGGAAATAGATTTGAAAACGAACACCGATGGCTTGAATACAATATCAATGTCATCAAACTATATTTGCCCCATCTTGGATTGAAATAATGCTTGTAGGGATTAAGACAAATGATTTACGGGATTTAAACAAGCCTTCTAAAGAATTAACACTCAAGCATTAAGTGTGATTCTCCAAAATTTGAAGAATACTAAAGAAAAATTTGAATATGATGGAAAAAAATTGTGATTTCTTGTTTTTTTTTTTTTTTTTTTTTTTTTTTTTTTTTTTTTTTTTATTTTTTTTTTGTTTTTTTTTTTTTTTTTTTTTTTTTTTTTTTTTTTTTT
>CAIGRN010081391.1:0-16407 GCA_903798345.1 Fraxinus anomala
TCGGGATTTGCTTCTTGGATTTAGCTTTCGTGTCCAAGCATTCAAACCATGCTTTTCCTTCTCGTTTTCATAATCTTTGTTCTAAATGATTAGGTTCAAGTCATAATGGATCCCACTATTTTCGATTATTAAAAATTTATAATTAATCATAAGTTAAGACAGTGGGGTCCACTGCCAATAATTATCTTCCTTTGTGATAAATAAATGAATATTACAATTATTAACTTATATAATTTATAATCTCTTAAAATTATTATACTAGGCAAAAGAAGTCATCTGCACGTGAGGCAACAAAGTTAGCCGAAGACTGGCGCCAAAGGGAGCTAAAGTTCGTTATATTTGGATTCTTGATAATAATAGTCCGAATGATTCGATCTGCCTTCCATTTTTATTCAAATTTTATTTTTTCCTAAAAAACCCTAATCAACTTTTTTATTTTTTCAATTGTTTTACAGTTCATTGATATCTGATTGTTCTAATCAAAAAAGAAATGGGAAAAATTCTTAGAATGTGAAGGTAAAATAATGACAAGAAACAAGAAAATTGAGTTTTACCATTTAAGAGCCTGCCAATAATTAAATCAAGGTAACACCCATTTGTAAATCGTTATTTATCAGTTACCCAATCTGGGTTTTCTTTCATATTTTGCTTCATTTTGTTAAAATTTAATCTGTTGGCTTCTTCTACTTTTTTTGTGGGTTTTTCCTTAAGATAATTTTTGTGTGAAAAGTTCTATATTTTGGATTGGCAAAAAAGGACATAGGATTTCCGGCGCAGATTGATATCAGGCTGCTTGATTTAGAGGTCAATTGGCTACATTAAATAAGGAAATGTTTGGGTAAAATGTGATTATTTTCTCTTCATTTTTAGTTGTTCATTCTCATTGATATGGTATCGTGTTGGTAAGAAATAAGTGCAGAAGGGAGTGCCTATAGGAAGGAGAATTGTAATATAAATTTCATTCTTTTGTAGAAAATGAAAAGTAAATTGGCTTTTGCTTCTTAATAAACTGAAAACTCGTTAGTTTTGTTGAAGAACCATACCATAAAGAACAATATTGGTATAACATATCAAGCAGTCTGTAGAAGATGATCCTTTTAATGATGTAAAATATATATTGAAGAATTGCATTCTGAACTTTGGCTTTTTTCCACTTTATACAAACATGCCTCAAATTCATTTTGTGTTCGTGAATAATTACATAACCATACAAAATCATGTTCCTGATACATATCATTTCCGTAGGAGAAACTTAAATTGCATTGATATCTTTGTTTTATTTGAAAGGGAGTCATTTTATATAATTAGAAGTTAGAAAACACGTGTCTTTTTTTATATGAATTATCATTAGCTTATTCAAAAGTTAAACCATCATTGGTCATGTGTTAACCATCAACTAGATCATGTATATTAAGACTCTTAAGTTGATCATTGTTCCACTCCATAGGTTGACTTCTTTTGTCCAATTTTCATAAATCAACCCATGCATTAACTTTATCTAGAAAACTAGTCTGGATAACTGTAGTACTATTTATCTTATGTGCTTCAATTGATGCTTACATCTTGATTGCAGTTATGGATTATACAGGTAAAAGCAGAAACTTTATAAAGAGAGATGCTGATGCACCCAATATTCACCTCGATACATTTGCACCACTGATTTCATTTACCAATTCAGACCATGATAGTGGGTGCAGAACAGATTCGGAGACCAATCTAAAAGAAACTCGATGTGGCTTGGCTGAAAATTTAGATTCTTTGGACTCTGTATCTTCATCTTCGTCAATCTCTTCCTCTGGTGGTTTCTTCCAACTCAACCCTCAAATATTGACCAACCATAGCATGTCTAGTGCATCACCCAAGCTCAAAGGGGAAATCAAATCATTGTGTGAAAGTGACAAAGTCGACGTTTCAAATGAGGTATTGTTCAAGTTGGAAGAATCTACTAACAAGTCTCCAGGATCCACCTCACTGGTATCTGATGTTGCTCATGAATCTTTTCGGCCGAACATATCACCAACGAAATCGCCTCCCATCCAAGTGATGGAAAGGCCAGGAGATTTTAATCCTAACAGGATCCCACCTTCTGTTTTTGCTATACCCTCAACACCAATGGAGTGGAGTGAGGTTTCCAATGATTCATTGTTCAGTATTCATATTGGGAACCAGGTTTCCAGGATTAGTGGGGACTTGTACAGATCGGGGGAAATATCCAAATCTGGAGAAATTCTTGAATATGGGGAATCATACCAGCCTGGAGAATTTTATAATTCTGAAGGACTAATAACGTCCAATGAGTTAGTTGCAAGGTTTGACCATTCCTCTGCAGCAGCTAAAGGAGTAGAACCAGAAAAGAATTCTGGTGTAGTGAAGACTATGGGTGCAGAGAAGAACTTTGGAGCAACAGAGTTTGTATATGACTCGACTTACAAATTTCACGAGGCTGGTATCAATAATCTAGACAAGGAAAGTTTAGAAGATCCCGGGGATTCTTATAGTGCCAACTGTCAAACTGATGGAAGCACAGTTAGCAACTTAACATTAGCTTTTCCAACGTCAGTTTCATTCTTTGTTATAATAATCTGAATTAGCCAATGTTCTCTTCTTTTATTGCTTTACTTATAACTTAACTTGCATGTCTTTAGCTACATCTACAAGTTCCCACCAGAGCAAAAAATGCGCTTACAACTTCTTCACATATTATTAATGTTATTTAATATTTGTATTGGGTTCTTATGTGAGTTTATTGACCCACTCTTTATAATTCCACTTGTTAAATAAAAAATTTCTTTACTCAATGTGTATCAGTATATGTTTTTTATCGGAGACAACCTTTTTTCCACAAAAATCTGGATTTCCCATATGTTGTTCTTTGTGAATGAGAATCTACCCTTTAGACAAGTTGATTGCACAGTACGAGAGGATTGGACCGTACGGTAAAGAGATATTAGCTTTTTTTCTTTCTTCCTTGATTTGTAAGTATTGTACAATCCACCTTACCAAACAAACCATTTTGTGTGTTGCAGAAAGAAGCCTGCATGTCCATTATGCCATTGTTCTAATTGCAACTCAACGTTCTGCTGTTGTAAATGGCCAAGCTGCTGCTTTAAGTGGCCCAAGTGCTGCCAGAAATGCTCTGGCTGCTCTTGCAAGTGGTTTAGCTTTCTGGGCTGCTTGAGATATTGCTTAACATTTCCAAGCTGTGGTTGTAAGTGGCTGAGGTGCTGTTGTAAACAGAGCTGCAACTGCAAGGTAGCTGGCCCAAGGTGCCATTGCAAGTGTCCAGCCTGGCCGAGCTGCCACTGTAAGTTCCCAACCTGGTCGAGCTTCTGCTGCAAGTGCCCATCAGGGTCGACAAGTTTCTGCTGCTCGTGCCCATCTTGTTCGAGTTGCTTCTGCAAGTGCCCCTTTTTGTGGAGCTGCTGCTGCAAGTGCTCGTCTTTGTCGAGCTGTAAGTTCCACCATTCCATTGCAGCTTGATGTTCTGCTATTGATGGAATGGTAAAACAAAAAGAATCTCTGATGATCCTTCTTACAAGTATGCTTCTTTCTATCCTTTAACCGAAAATAGTGTTTCTTGTTGAATAATAATTATTACCTATTGGATGTTTTCTTGTCTTCTCGTCTAATTTATGGTGTATTTATCGTATCAATTCTTGATGGATAATAATAGCATACTTAATAGTATTGTTAATCTATGAGCATAGTGAAGTAATTTATGTTGATGCAATGCAGTTTGCCTGATGGGAAAATAAGCTTTACTAAGAGATGATATCCCAAGCAGCGCATGATATCGCCATGCTCCATGAAGGCATCGAAGGCAGCATTAAGAAAGCGGTGCTCTTGCTTCTCTTGCTCTTCTTCCTGTTCATGTTGTTCATGCTGTCATTGCCCACAATACGGTTGATAAAGGAGAGCTTTACCCTTTTCTCCTGTCACATCTTACTGAATATGCTAACTAATCTCCGTTGGATACCTAGAACCAACAAAAAGATATGGTAAAGATAAGGTTTAGAGACTAATTAAAGACAGAGTAGTTTCTGGTCGAAATGTGTAGGTCTCCTCTTATAGAACAACTAATTATCCCGTTTTATGTAAAGATGGTCAGAAGTAGGTATTGTATTTTCGCTTAGCTACTTGGTCCTTCTGCAGTCACTGCTGCTTCTGAGCTTAGAGAAGAAAGAAAGGTAAACGAAGGCTGTCCATTGTGGAATCCTCAACTTGTAATGTGGTTATGGACAAAGTCGGGAATCAGATTTGGACATTATATTCTTTTTCCCTGGAAGAAATTGTTCTTATTGACTATTTCGGCTATGTTCTATTTTGCAATATTGTTTTATATACGTAAACTCAATTGCTTAAATTCGATGTCATGCTTACATCATCATGTCGTAATAAATCAGCATGCGTTATTTTTACTCATTTTTCATTTACTGATTCATCCTGGTTTGTTACTCTGTCTGACAGTAACAACATTTTTTTGACTCTTGCTAACAATAAGCAATTAATGACAGCCTAATCTCAATCAGATTTCGATAATAAGAAGAATATGCATGCAGTTGAGTGAAATATTAATGATATGTCCTTTAATTAATTGCCATTATCTCTTCAAGATTAAAGATCAGAAAAGGAAAAAACTTTTTAAAATAAGCGTTTCTTGACAGAGGTTACAAAAATAAGTTACTTGATTATATTGAAGAAATGTTCAAGATTTGAGAATTTTCAATTTGAATACAAAATGTAATTATCAGTTTTCCTTAAATATCAAAACCTTAAACCAGGTTTAAGTAATTCTTTTAAAGAAAGTTGAATTACTTTTTTGCTTTGATTATATTTCACCGTCTATTGATGTGCAAATCTTGTTAATATTTTAAGTGATTTTAACTTTTAAGAGATACCCACATGATAGATTGTTAAAATGAGATTACTTGTATTAAGAAAATTTGTGCAATATGAAGAAGGAGCTCTCTGATCTGACGTCGTTTTAGGAGGTATCATCATTTTAATGGTAACTAAATGTTAGATGTAGACAGTTATGCCACGTGGCAGATCCTTTGGTCAGGCCACGTGGCACAAGTGCCTAGATGACTTTCAACTATGTTTGTTTCTGATAAATGACTGAAAATGTGTACAGGGTTGATATGGAGCCCATGGCAGCAGCCAAAGTCCCCATATAGGGTCCACCTTCTCCCCCTTAAAGCATGAAAAAAATTCTCTGAGAAAATGTTGTAGTAGGCTTACAGTGAGAGAAGTAACAGCAATCTGAAGAAGAAGAATATTTCTCTTTTTCCGCTAAGCCCTATTGTTTCTTGGAATAAAATTTGTTGTTTCAGGAGAAAGACAGGAAACAATCATCTTCGTTTCAGGTTTGATTTTCACACAACACGAGAACTTCTGTTTTTTAAGATTCTAGATTCTTCTTGTTGTTCTCTGCATTCTCCTTTTTTTGTTCTGTTCTTTTTGGTTTCAAATATTGGATTTTGTTTGGAAAAGATTGAGAAATAAATTTGTGCTATCCTAAATTCTGCAACAGCTATTGATATATTTTTCTTTTATTCATACAGGGTTTCTGAAGAATAAGAGAATGGTGTGTTTTGCTGCTATGCGAAGGGGAGATTCTGCGTTTTCTGTGGCCATGAATTTGGTTTGCATTTTTCTGTACATTCTATCGGTCTCTGGCCAATCTTCAGATGAGAAAAAGATTCTGCTGGGATTCAAGAAATCTGTTTCAGACCCTCGTGGAATTCTTTCCAGTTGGAATGCAGACAGTTCAGACTATTGCTCTTGGTTTGGAGTGTCCTGCAATTCTAATTTCAGAGTTTCTGGGCTGAAAATTGGAGGTAACTTTTCGGTTTCTCATCAGTGTTCTATGAATTCCATGTTAGCATTGCATGGCGTTGGAATACGAAGAAACTGCACTGAAATGAATGGAAAAATAGTGGGAAAACTGCCGCCTGTTATTGGAAAACTCAAAGAACTTAAGGTTCTGTCACTTCCATTCAATGAACTCAGTGGTGAGATTCCTGTCCAAATATGGGGCCTGAAAAATCTTGAAGTACTTGATCTTGAAGGGAATGTTATTGTGGGAAACTTTTCGGATTATGAATTCACTGGTTTAAGGAAATTAAGGGTTCTTAACCTTGCTTATAACATGATCGCTGGGAAATTTCCACCTTCCCTCGCGATATGTAGGGTTTTAAGGATTTTGAATTTAGCTGGAAATGAAATTAATGGTGTGATTCCTGGATTCATTGGCAGTTTTAGGAAGTTACGAGTGCTGAGTTTGTCGTTTAATCAGTTAGGGGGCCATGTCCCAGATAGTTTGGGGTATGATTGTGGGAATCTTGAGCATTTGGATTTGTCGGCTAATTTCCTGAAGGGGGAAATTCCACGCGCTTTGGGAAATTGTAGCCATTTAAGGACACTTTTGTTGTCTTCAAATGCGTTATATGGCTTTATCCCTATGGAGCTAGGTGAACTTCGAAACCTTGAAGTTCTGAATGTTTCGAGAAACAGATTAAGTGGTCCCCTCCCTGAAAAGCTCGGAAATTGTATTAATTTGTCGGTTCTCGTTCTTTCAAGTCAAATTAATGCTCTCCCGAACAAGAGGAATCCACGTGGAGCAGTGTCTCCCAGAATAGCTGATGCGGCATTAGAAGATTATAACTGCTTTGATGGTTCCATTCCCATTGAGATTACCACACTTCCAAAGCTGCAGATAGTTTGGGCTCCCATAGCCAACTTTGAGGGACCGACCAATTGGGGCCATTGTGCTAACCTGAAGCATGTTAAAAAATCGCCGAAGCATGCACCTTCTGAATCAAGAAGCCATCCTAAAAGTGGTAAAAACAGAGTTAATCTTATAGCTAAAGTATGCATAATATCTGCAGCAGTCGTTATTGCAGTTGTTTTGGCTTTTGTATTATGTTATGCAAAAAGGAAAATATCCGATTCAAAGGGTCAGAATACTTTGTCGCCACAGAGAAGGGAAACTAACTTTTTCAAGGACATAGGGGTACCCTTAACGTATGATGGTGTGGTCCAGGCGACGGGAAATTTTAACAGTAGCAATTGCATAGGAAATGGTGGATTTGGTGCCACCTACCGGGCTGAAGTTTCTCCAGGATTGACAGTAGCAGTGAAAAGGCTCACTACTGAAAGGTGCCAAGGCATCCCACAGTTCTGTGCTGAGGTCAGGACCCTTGGAAGAATCGAACACCCAAACCTCATAACTTTGATAGGGTATTGTGCCAGTCAAGCGGAAATGTTTCTGATATATAACTACCTTCCTGGAGGAAATCTAGAAGAATTCATTCGGGAAAGAGCCAGAAGAGCTTTTGATTGGAGAATAGTTCACAAGATTGCTCTCGATATTGCCTCTGCACTAACTTATCTGCACGACCAGTGTAATCCACGTATTCTACATCGAGACATCAAACCTAGTAATATTTTGTTGGACGACGACTGCAATGCCTATTTGTCCGACTTTGGATTGTCAAAATCTCTGTCTGCTACACAAACTCATGCTACCACTCGTGTAGCCGGAACTTACGGATACATAGCTCCAGAATACGCGCTGAAAGGCCAAGTATCCAATAAGGCCGATGTTTACAGCTATGGTGTGGTACTGCTTGAGTTATTGTCCGACAAGAAAGCTCTCGATCCTTCATTTTATTCATATGAAGATGGATTCAACATTGTTTCATGGGCGTGCTTGTTACTCAAACAAGGTCAGGCCGAGGATTTTTTCTTCTCATCTCTATGGGATTCGGGCCCACAGGATGACCTTGTGAAAATGCTGCATGTGGCTATTCTTTGTACTCTTGAATCATATTCAGCTCGGCCTACAATGAAGCAAGTTGTGCAGCGACTCAAACGCTTTCAACCGCCTAGTGACTAACCAAACAACGGTGCTGCTTCTGAATTTAATCATTCTAGCATCAGAATATATAGAAGATTCTGATTTTTCCTTCATTCAAATTATTCGGGATTATGAGCTTCGATTTATTTTCATAGCTTCAAGTAAAAGTCCTGTTTGCAGTTCTGTCATGAACTTGTATAAACTGAATTTCAATTATATAATTTCTGTGTATGGCATAGTAAGTCTCATATTGTGATAATCAGTTGATTTAAGGCGAAAGTATGCACTATCAGTGGTGGAGGGACAAGTCTCATGTAATAAGGTTGGTATTATTTTGGTCATTTATCTTCCAAAACAAAACTTCATGTGCATGTTTCATAGGGAGATTCAGTAGCATTGAATAGTACTGTGTATGGCGCACTCTTTATGCAAAACAGATGATACACGAGGACTGATAACTGCTCGATTTCACACCTAGTGGAGGCTCGTCCTCGTTGAAATTCTCTGTCCTTGTTTCATCATTTCAACGTAGCCTCAAAGTAATTCTACAGAGCTAATTGGCATCATATGGAATTCTGAGAGGATGAAAGTTTAGAAATTGGGACTGGATCAAGTATTTTAATTAAGATCTAGCTGCATTATATTTTGAGGAGTCTAAAATGAGCGAGCCTGGTGAGGGTTGGACCTCACCAGGTGGGCCAGGTCCAGACCGAGCCGACCTGTGGTGTAAGCTTTACATGGGCGGGCATGGCTTGGAGTGCACGTTTTGACACCACTGATCGAATTTAGTTTGAGCTTATATGCTCTTAGGCCTTGGTTCAGTACCCACAAAAATTAATAAATCTAAAGAATTAAGGAATTACGGCATACATAATTCGTTGTCAGCTAGTTCAGTTCTATTCAATCTAACATCCAAACATTGCTATGACGATATATCATAAATTGTAGCAATATGTCTATCATAAATGAAAAAGAAACTTCTCTTATCCATAGATCCAATTAAATGTGGCTCATAGTCTCACATTTAATTAAAATGATTTTAATGTCCCGTATTGCCACATAAACTAGTGTTATATCAATTGTGCTACATGGCATTATAAAAAGAAATATAATTCATTGATGCTGAATTGGCTTTTTACCTACGCAATTATTGTTCCCAAAGCGCGTTGCCCTTAATCTAGCCACAAGGATATTGAAGTAGGAGGAGGATGACGATGAGACTTTTAGAAAGAAGTTAAGGGAATCACGACTAGAATATCTTTCTTTGACCTGAGACACATCATCCAATCTGTTCAGTTCTTTTCCGAGGCAGCAGGGAGAGAGATTCAACCGCTAAAGAAAGCTAGCAAATCAACGATTTAAAGTCAGTTTGGGCCCTCCTAAATAGGAGAGCCAATCCCTTTCCCCTGCCTTAGTAGTCTCAAATAAGGCATGCGGGCCTGCCCCCTTTTTTAGTAGGTGATTCACTACCGAAGCGAAGAATAGGATGTATCAAGATAGCAGTCTTTTTGATGAGCTGGTCGAGAGAGTACGATACATCAGCGTAAAAGATTGAGTTTGATATATGATGTTGGTTATAGTAAGGCCTGGCCATCATATACTGGTACTAGGTAAGTTTAAACTATGGCTATCTGTACATTATATATACCTGAAGAATAATAGCCAACAATATTTTGAGTTCAGGTTTGATACACAATAGCATGTACGGTTAGATAAAATATTAAATAATATTTAATTTTATACAATGCTACCTAATTCTTATCTTTTATATAATCAAACCATAAAATGTACACCCATTGGTCGATACTCGAGTGCTACAAAAATTGAAAATTAATTTATCCAAATACCAGTTCTTTGCTGCGGAACCACAAAAGTCGAAAAAGAAACTTAGCCAAAAACTGTTAAACCTCATCTTCTAAAAGCTCAAGCGGTTACAAAGAGAGAAACTTCTTGGTTATATTCTCTACAATCGCTGACGTCAAAACCAAATTCTTTTTTTCATCATTTCATAAATGAATATATAGCACTATTTCAATATTTCTATCAATCTAAGCAGTGATCAGTAAGAATTAATATCGCTAGCCCTGTATTTCCAGAATGCAATCCACATAGGCAGTTAGGAACAACCAATTTTTTCCTTTTTCTTTCAGATACAAGCATCAGTTAAGTATTACATGATCATTTCATGAAGAAAAAATAATCAAAAAAAGCTGTAACAAAGTTGAAAACATTTTACCCCTCGTGTTAAGGGTAACTTGCATGCTGCCATTATAACAGGGAAGAAGCGTTCGGGTTCACAACTATGTGCTTGAGCGGATTATCTACATCGCTGCCTCCAGCATGCTCAACAAACTTGGCTGGTGAGAGGAAGGTGCCGTGGCATACGCACATTATTCTCACTTCTTCTCCCTTTCCGTATCTGTATAGTATCCCATCCACTCTCCTACCATTAGGACCATCTCCCTTTGTGAAAACACAAGGCATATCCTCCACTGCATTCGTCCCAATTTCCCTTCCTCGATTTCTTACAACATCAGATCTCGTAGAGAGACTCTCCGCATCAGGTCGAGTCATTCTGCTCATATTTTCTCTTGCTTTCGTCCCAGACGAGCCAACATCCTGATTGATTCCCTCTTGCAAAGACTGGATACTGCCGGGGCTCAGTTCACCACCACTGCTGGATCCTGAAATGAAAATGAGGAAACCTCGGAAATAATTACAAGCAGTAGATAATAATTTAGGAACTTTCATGTTCTCTGCAGTCAAAGCAACCCCGCCACTGTCATGTACCCATTGGACGGCAGCCCTTTTGCCGTTCCGTAGACATAACTAGAGTTATGCATCTATAAAGCTAGAAGTCTAAAATAAATAGCTTTATTGTTTCTTAAACAAAATCACTTAAATGCATCTACTGATCTATCTACCTAAATAGTCTTTAGAAAACAGGTAGGTTTTAGCATCAAATCATTAAATGAAACCACTCAGATTAAAAGGTTTAAAGTGCCATTCTTTTCTTCCACTTCTTTTGGATGGGCAAGGCATTCTCTGACACCAGTGGAGTGACTGGACGACCGAGACCACAAGTTTGGGAACAACACCTCTGTGATGTCGAACCCTCGTTCCAAAGTGCCCCTTCCATATAACATGTATAATATGATCAAGTCTGCAAAACTCTGACATTTCCAAGTTTTGGAGTGAAATCCTTTAAACCTCTCAATATTCTTTTATCTAGCGTCTAGCAGGGATAATTCTTCTGTCTTCATAAAAATCTAACTTATCTTTATGCTGGAAAAAATATTACGAAAATATTTTATTTACTAAAAAAAATTAAAAAAAAATTACACGAGCTTTTTACACATTAACGACAAAATAAGTTCAGAAACTGTTTGATTGACACAAGAGTGTGCCTCTGTCTCCTTGAGACAAATTTGCACAGCATTGGTGTTCATAAACGTCAAGTAACGCTCAGGATACAAATAACTCTGTTTGTAATAGTATTACTCCAAATTACAGACAGTAATTTCAATTGAACAATGCTTAGCACTCCATTTGACAAGGCTGGGACTCAAACAAGATTCAGAAAATATAACTTGAAAACAAACAAATAGGATCTATCTATAGTTGTTTAAAGTGTTCCTCCGAGTGGGCATCTCTGTTCAGAGGTGTGTCTTAGTCTTAAAAGGGCATGTCTCTAGAACATGTCTACAAACAAACAACTATATATTTAAAAAGACGTGTCGTTGAAGGACGCATTTACCGTGAAAATATATGCCTACTTGAGAGGTCAAACTAATTCTCAATAGATAAAATAACTACACCATATATCACATTCTGATTTGATGCATGTCAACAGCTCACAAGAAAATTATATTCTACGTGTCAACACCTCGTTGGAAATAAAATTAATTACAGATTTCCACTTTCATCATCAAATTTTCCATTGTCGAACACGTCACTTTGAACTCATTTTCTCGTTCATTTGAAAATGGTTGAGCATGTAAATATATTAGTTAATCTTTTCGCAAAGGCGAATTTTTTTGATGTGGTCCCACATTAATCAATTGTAGGGCTTACTCGAATTTAAGCTCAATGTTTTTCAATTGGCACTTAACAAAAACCATTTTTCATAAATACCGACAATTCTATCAGAAAAAAAGGTATATATTCACCAAAGAAGTCTCACTCCTAAAATTTCTCAAATGCCTTTAGCTAAAGGAGCAATAATGAAGAATAAGCAGCATAATTGAGGTTATGGCAGATAGGATGCTCCAAAAAAGCACAAGACAAATTGTGCAACTCCAAATTATTGTTTAAAAATACAAAAAAGGATGAACATGTGATAATTTATAGTAAAATAAAATGTAGGATGACATATCAAAAGAAAAACATGGGACACAAAAAATTTAAAGAATTTCTAACATATCCTTCATCCATAAAGAATAAGACAGGAGTAATATGTTGTTATAAATGTCATAATCCCACTTTATTTTAAAAGCATTAATCATTTATAATCCAAGTTTCATAAATTTTTCAATGAAAAACACAAAATAATTAAGATGAATATAATCCTGTTATGTCACCTAGGAACTATGGACCATCCATATCCCACTTGAAATCCAAAAGAACACACACTAGGAATAATGGAATTTCGGTTATTGTTTTGTGGTATCAATTAGGAAGCACACATAACTTGGACAAATGATTTGATAACCAGACTAAAATTCAAAGCCAAAGGGGGCGGCCATAACATAAGGATATTACTTTCACACCTCTCACTCACTCTCTCTCTATCTATAGATATCTATAGATAGAGAGAGATCAACTGCATGAGCAACCCGACCGTGCCTTACATGTGCACAAAGTTCAAGTGCAAGATAAAAATGAAAATCCACTGTGATTCAGGGATCTTTAACTGCTTCCTCGACTCATTTGGAGTCTAACATTAAGTAAATGATTTTTCAATTTATAAACAGCATTGAACATAAATTTCAGCAGAACAAGAAATTATAGAAATTGAAATACCTCCAAAAGCTTTAGTGTCGAATTCAAACATACTCGAAGAACTCCCTCTTTTTGATTCCATTGACTTTTGCATCCCACCACTACCTCCCAAATAATTCCCCTTCCCTTGGACCATTGCCTCATCAATCCCACCTTGAATGGCCTGATCAGTAGGGGTGGCAGCCCACGTGGACAAACGGAATGGCAAACCTGACCTTGTCGCAGCGGCCAAAGACCTCTCTCTCTCCAATCTCTCTCTCAGATTCACCTCAATTTCCTTTTTCTCCTCCAGACTTAAATTTCCACCACCACGACCTCCTCCTTCTTTATCACTTTTTAAATTCCTCTGCTTCTCCAACCTCCTCCTCTTAGCCTCCATTCTCCTCAAGGTCTGCAATTGCTTCCTCTTCCTCCATTCCTCCTCTGTCTCTGCGGGCAGTGAAGAGGTCCTCAACAGGCCTGTATAAGCCACCAATGGTGGTGCCACCACATCATTATCATCTCTCACCACCGGTAAACACTCCGCTACAGAAGAAGACCTCACTAACTTATTAGAACTCTTGTCCACACCAAATCTCCCTCCCAATGACAGTCCAAGATTCAACTCAATCTCCTGATCCTCCTCTTTCACTGTCTCATTCCCACTACTACTACTACCACCCATAAACCTCTGCAATAAATCTCTTGAAAATCTATTTGTTGAAATATCCAAACAAACTGTATCCATTACAGTTGTTCTTATAATCTTCTTACCATCATCACCATCCCCCATAAGACACAAATAACATTACTTTCAACAATACTATAATGGCATCTATCTATATTCATATGAATATTCATGTTTAACCACTTCATGATCCGATTCACACAAACCCATGAAGAAAAACATGATCTTGATATGCATATTAAGCCCCACTTCTTCCAAGATTCAATTTTTATACACAATTCAAGCAAGTTTTCGGGTTGCAAGGCAATAAACTTTAACCAATAAATCCACTTTCAAAAAGATAAATGAACTATCTCATAAATCGAACAAGAAGCTCTAAGAGAAACCCAATATTAATAAATCAAGAATGAAAATATGTATATTAAAAAAAAAAAAAAAAAAAAAAAAAAAAAATAAACAAAAAAAGAAAAAAAAAACAAAAAAAAAAAAAAAAAAATTAATAAAAAAAAAAAAAAAATGTATAAAAAAAAAAAAAAAAAAAGGACACTGGATTGTTTATTATAATGAAAATTTCAATCGAGACATTGCAGACAGAATATTGTTTTTGTGTGTGTGTGTAAAAAAATTTTTTTTTGCAGCAAATGAAAAAAAAAAACCTCAACAAGAGAACAAGAAAGGTTGAACGAGGAGGATGGGGTGGGGGGTAGGGGCTCAAGGCAAAAACTTGGAATGGACAAGTGGCGGGAGAGAGAGAGGTAGAAGGGTGACACGTTGATCTGAGTGAATAGACCTTTTTTGTAGTGTCTCAGACGAAGGTGTTTCCAGAAAAAAGGTTGAATGATTGGGGTGTTAAAGGTGTAGTTGAATTGGAATATACTACCTTTGCAACCCTTTCTTCTTGGGTTTTCTTGATTCAAGATTATAGAAATGTGTTTCTATGCTATGTTTTGTAGAAATTAAATTAAGTCAAAAGTTCACATTGAAACCAACATTTATAAATTTTGTATGTTCTTTTGTACCTATATTTTTCTACCGCAATTTTATTGTTTTTGGTAGTATAGAATTAGAGTTTCTAATTCTCAACGATTACGATAAAAGTACTTCAAAGTTGACCGGCAATCTTTAAATATCTAAATATAAATGACCTTACGAAGAGGTTCGTGTCCTCTAAAAAAATCATTAGCTCTTATGTTCGAGATCTTCAAATCTGGAGCAATAAATGGTAACTAGGTTCAACGTCGAAAGCAAATCACAAGGTGATCGTAATTTTTTTTGCCTACCCCTATAGTATAAATTGATAAGCTTTGAGGTTCTTGGATACTCTAAATAAAGTTTGTAGTATATTGAAGCCTATATGTGCCCCTCCCCTAAGTAATAAAAAATTCATATAAATTATAAGATAATTATGTTGGCCCTTTATGACTTGTGCTGATTTTAATAAAGTTTATTCAAATGAAACTTTTTAAGATTCTCCAAACCTAACATGTAACCACGTGTGTCTAAACTTAAGGTAAAAAGGACATATGTGGGATCCATTTGGGGGACAAATTGTATTAAAAACCCGAATCAACCCAACGATTCTTTGATTTTGATTTGAAATGTGAACAAGTAAATGCGAAATATACCTAAAAAGGGAACAGCGAAGACGAGGTTGGGATGATGAGAAAGAGTTGGATGTCACTAATTATGTTATATCGCTCAATTGGAGAGAAATTCGAGTTAGAATACGTCAGAGCTTAAGTCTGAATCAATTTTTTCTTCTTTTTCAAAAAAATAAAAGATAAAAAATAAAAATCGATTTGAACATCAACTCAAAAAAGGAAAAAAAATCCAAGGTCAAAGATTAAATCGAGGTCGAACCGAGATTCATTAGGTGATTTTTAAAAAATAAATAAATTTACAAAAAAAATAAAAAAAAAAAAGGTGAATTTTTGAACTAGTTTTTTTAGGCGATTTTCATAAATTGAAATTCGATTAAACCATAACAACCAATGGTTTTCACAAAACTAGATAGATCGACGAGTTTTTGGATGATATATTAAAAGATGGGCTTTTCTTCCCAGCCGGCCGGGCTTTGGATCTGGTTTCCAACTTCAACGACTGAACCTGTTGGGCTGGGCCAATTCTAATTACATTCGTCGAAAGTAAAAACTAATAGGGAAGAGTTGAAAAGTAAATGATTAACTATGCACAATTCAAAAATCAGGTTTTAAGTTTGACTAATGTAAAAATTAGATTTTAGTTAATTAATTAAAAATATTTATTAATTAAATGTAATAAGGCTACAATTATGTAATTAATAGTCACATATACATAATTATATGTCACATGTCACATTTTTTAAAATTAATTGGTAACATATTATTTCGAGGTTACAAATCAAAAAATTTATAGGTCACGGATTATTTCGAGATCACAGTTTTTAAATTAGTTGGTCACAGATTATTTTTTAATAACATATTATTAAATTTTTTGGTCACAATTAATTAATAGTCACGTGNAATTGGTAACATATTATTTCGAGGTTACAAATCAAAAAATTTATAGGTCACGGATTATTTCGAGATCACAGTTTTTAAATTAGTTGGTCACAGATTATTTTTTAATAACATATTATTAAATTTTTTGGTCACAATTAATTAATAGTCACGTGTTATCCTACCATAATAAAAAATTTATAGGCCATAGTTAATTTTATTAGCCACATATTTTCAAATTTGTTGGTCACATATTATTTTTCAATCACATATTGTCAAATTTTTAGGTCACAAATAACCAAATACTTGGTTGCACACTATCATTTCAGCCAAATTTGTTGGTCACAGATTAAAAAATTTATAGGTCACACGATTACAAATTTTCAAACTAGTTGGTCACA
>CAIGRN010081396.1:0-12260 GCA_903798345.1 Fraxinus anomala
TATAGAATTTTCATTCCTTCTCCTCCGTGAGTTCATAAAACCACCAGAGTTTTTGTTTTGCTTTGTTCAATAACCGGTTGTTTCAATAATCGGTATATGAAAACATGTTTTTGTTCCTCCTTCACATCCTCTCGATCAATAAAAATATGTTTGAATATCAGAACTTTTTTCAAAAAGCTTTTGTATCATAAAATTTCAACAGGAAACTTGCATTATTTGAGGAATAAGTTTGTTGCATTAAGAATACAATGTTTGACAACCCAACATGCTACTAAAAATTAGAATTTCAAGTCAAACATTGCTTTTAATCACGTTAAAAGACATAAGGTCAAGGTTGGTAGCCCATTGCATTGTCCAATTAGTATGTTGCTCGAGTTATATGCATAACCGATCCTTTTTGTAGCTCTTTGAAAAGTTCAGTGATTAAGCCCGAGTTTGTTGGTCAACATTGTCTTAAATAGTGAATTTTTGGAAAATGTGTAGTTGAAATTGAAGGAAAATTTTTAAATTTACATGTAGAATATTTTATTGTGTGAATTTATGAATAAAAATGAGTATATAGAAAAAAAAAATAAAAAAGGAAAATACAAACAGAGGCTAAAGTTCACGGACTACACTTACGAAACGATGAAAACATCAATCAAATGATTTGGAGACAAAACTCTAGGTCTATATAAAGACCTAGGGGTGCAACGCCTAGGGAAACACATGCGCCACTTCCGAGAAAAGAAAGTCTTTTCTTGTTCTTCAAAATTTAGTACAATGATTTAGGTTTTGATTTCTTGGTGTTGACTTGCTGGTGTTGTCAATATTTGAAAGAACACCAATGAAAACTTTGAAGTCGAAGTACATATGTTCAATAATGGAGAACAAGTTTGTTCAGGTCATATCAGTATATCATAATTAAAATTAACCAATCAACAAAGTTATTCCGCTACAATCTTTACATGATTAATTAGAATATATAACGTGAATTTAAACATCTAGTCAAATCCTAGGTTATTAACAAGTTGATAAAATTTTCCAAGTTTTTCCATGGTCATATCTCCCCTCATCTGGCTGAGTGTCTTGAAAACTAGGATTTGAGATGTCTTCCTACTCCTTTATCCATTTGGCCTAGTTTTGTTAAAGATAAAATCTCATATCAATTACATGTGACGATTTGAACTATTTATCTCGATAATGTTGAACTTTCAAAATGAAATCACAAAATTCATCAAGGTATAAGCAATGTTGTCAAAACCAAATCGGACCGGCCGGTTCAATCAAAAAAATCGGGAGCCGGGTCTTCGATTATGACTAAAACCCATTTGAAATAACAAGGGGGAAAAACCGGACAATAAAAAGTCCAACCATAAAATCGATTGACCCAACACCAATTTTACCAATTATCTTATGTTTTATTAAAAAATTGAAACTTCATTGGCCCAATAACCAAATAAGGCCCACCAAGTTTTTGTTTAACTAATTGCTAGCCATTTTTATAGTTGCTTTCTATCCTCTCCATTTACTCGTTTTTCGATGTGGAATGCCACAAGTTCAGCCATTGTTATAAAACTTGGCCCGGACCGATCGATCGAGCCGAAAAACTGGTGACCCAGGCTCTTGATCGGGCCGAGTAGATTAATTTAATAGGAATGCACATGACTCGGTCAAAAATCGACATTGACCGAGTTAATCGATGGTTTTGACCAAGTTAACCCGATCGGTTTATCGGTTTTCAAAATTATCTTTTATAATTTTGAGGGTCCAACGAATTGAAACTTGGACATCTAAGTAAAACAATTAGTTCCTTGCCATTGGAATTGTAGAGCACTTTAATGTTTTTTTATGTACAATAAGTTATATCTATCCAATGAATCATATATATATTTTTTTAAAGTTTTTTTATAAAAAATTTGATCAATTATTTTACTTTATTTTATAGAACTAAATAATTAGTAAAATATAATTTTACCTAAAAAAATTTTATACTTTAATTTTTTTATATATTTTTATACAACGACCTACCAGTTCAACCAATAACCCGAGACCAGTACTTTGTCAGGGTCAATTTTCGAGTCGGGTCTAATAACTATGAGTTCAGCTGTTCAAGCCTTTTAAGTTTTAATATGTTGGGATTACTTTAGTGCCTGTTTGATAGAATTTATTTGAGAATAATAAGTTATGAAATAATATTTTTTGGAGAATGCGTAGTTAAAAAGTAAGGAAACTTTATGATTTGTGTATAAAATATTTTATTGTGTGAATGTGTGGTGGAGAAATAATATTGTACCAAACGATTTAATTTTTTAAAGGATGACAAACAGGGCCTTAAAAACAATGTGCTATTTTTATTTGAAAAATTGTATTAAAAAATTAAAGCCGACAAAATTTAATTCTTGAATTTCAATGTTTGATTTTTTATTTTTTATTTCACCTCTATTTTTCTTATTTAATTTTATTTTTATATCACACTAAAATGATATAAGAATGTTGAAGGTTTTGCTATATTTATTGTCTCATTTTCTATTGATATTAGAAATGGTCATTATGAAAATTAAATGTAGACAAGAATATAAATATTTTTATCTCTGTATATTAATTAATTTGGAAATTAACTTATTTTTCTAATATGTACATTATATAAATATATATTTTTTACAACCAGTTCAACATTGGTTCATCCCAATTTGACATTTTGACCATTGACCCTTTCACTTTTTCGGGTCTATGATCGGGTCGATAGAAAACATTGGATATAAGAGCCTAAAATGTTCTAATGAGCAATTCAATTGGTCTAAAACTTTAACAAGTATGTGAATTTCAAAATTGACATTCTCAGAGGAGTCATCATCTTAGTGAAGGCATGTTGTAGACGTTTACATCGATATAAAAATAATTATTAGCATATGAATTTTTACGTTATTTTTCTTAACAAAGAATCCAAATACTCAACATGGAATTCATGAATCATGCGTGTGTGTGAGGTGATGGGAGATGGTCAGGCATTGAAAAGGTAGAAAGATAATAAGACACACACACACACACATATATATATATATATCCAATTTCGAGAATAGAGAAGTAGCATGAGATAATCATGTTGATCCCCTAAATTTACCAAAATATCTAAAATCAAACTATACCTCAATATTAAAACAGTACAAAGGGCAAGATTTTGTTTTTTCTTCTAATAATGTTTAATCCTAGTCTAATCTATTTGGAGATCTATCAGTACAATAAAAACAAGGATAAATTTCATTGTGAGTTCTCAATCTTTTTGATTTATGACAATTTCATTCCCCATTCATTTTTCTCTTCCTCTAGTCCTCAGCCTCTCATTAATTCACTCAGATCATCTCATTGACGAATTCCATCAAAATTCACCTTGGGAAAAATTCACCTGCCACCATCTCAAAAGCCAACTCCACCAAGAAAAGAGATATTTCATCGAAAAAAAGGACAGTTATACTGTGGTAGAATCACTTTGTGAAAGATGAAAATGCCTTGCTACCAGGTCTCACCTCGGGAAAAATTAATAGTAAGTTTTGAGGAACATTTTAAGGAGTAATGGTGAGATCACGAAATATACCGATAATAATGAGTAATAATTATGAATATGTAATTAAAATTAATCTTTGAGTTTGATCGAGTAGTAAAAATAAGTTATAAGTTCATAAAATGTTTTCCATGCCTAGCACTAAAAACTAGGGTTATGCAAAAACTAATCCCAACTGGTCAAACCGATCGACCCAACCCAAACCAACTGGTTTGGGTAGATTTTTTAGTTCAATTGAATTTGGTTCGGATTAGGAAATTAAATTTTGGGTTGGGTTGGGTTGGATTGGATTGGATTGGATTGGGTTGGGTTGAGTTTTGGGTTATCTATTAAAACCCAATCAAACACAACCCAATCCAACCTAACCCAACACAACAAACTAAAAAATATTAAAAAGAAAATTAATACTTAAAGACAAAAATCTAAAATCTAATGATCAAAATTCTCTTTTGCCTCACGTCTCTTCTACCTCCTGTCGTTTTTGCCTCTCATTGCTGCTCGTGCTTCAGATTCTCGATTCGATTTTTTAACGTGATTTTTGACTAAATACTTGAATTGAAGGAGGAGATTTACATTTTTAGTATTTAGGTTAAATTCATTTTATTCAATAGGTATAAAATGTATGTATTCAACATGTATTTAGACTGATTTAATATGTATTTAATTTGATCATAGTATAATCTATTTAACAAGTTTTACAACATTTTTAATTTATATTGTTCTATTGGAGTGAAAGTTAATCCCACAGACTATTGATCCAAAATATTTAACATGTTTTACAATATTATTAATTTATATTATTCTATCGGAATGGAACTTAACCCCACAGACCATTAATCCAACTTCGATCGACTTAATGTCTTTCAAATCTCCCTTTTTAATGTAATTGAAATCGGTCCAAATTAAAATTGCATCAAACTTTAAAAAAATTGTTTAAATTCAACGAAAAAAGTCATAACCATTGGATCCAAAAAAAAAATTGTCCAACAAAAGAATCACTAGGTCCAACTTGAATTGGACTCAAGTCCAAACCAATCAACCTATCACAAACCAACTCAAGCTTGGTCGGTTTGGATTGGATTGTGTTTCAACTGTGAATGAGTTGGTTTCAGTTTGAATTATTGCCAAATCGAACATGTTGTATTGAGATTGGGTTGAACTCAAAACCAAACCAACCTAACCCACGCCTAACCCATACCTTTGATTTCATGTGGATCATTGTATCCAACATTCTCTTCCTAAGAAGATATAAGTACTACATATATAGGGATTTGTGCAAGGCATTAATTTCTCTAGACTGCCCTTAAATATATATTTGTATCTAGCTAAATGCATAAAGAGTATATTTAGTGGTCCTCCCTCGAAAGTGAAATCCATACCGGCATCCTCTTACAACGTTATAGTCATGTATAAAACGTAGTGTGCTGTCAAAACTGATTGAAAATGTTTTAGAAAAGTAAACATACAATTTACAAAAAGTTAACGCCTTTTTGTCAGAATTTGGGTGTGATTCGAATTCTTTGTTGAAGATAATTTGAAGTTCTAATTAAAGTGCACATTAAGAAAAATTCTGTTTAGAATGTTATTGTTGAATTCTATTCAAGTTTACTTGACGAAATTGAAGCTCTACTTGAAAGCCTATTGGGAGTAAAAAATGGTGTTGGACTTGAAGATGACTTTGGAATGAAAAAAAACACATTTAGAAGATTTTTGGATGGAGACGAGGCACCTAAGCTTCAGGTTGCAAATGCTGCACACACAAACTTGGGCAGAAGAGCCGACGCTGCGGCACTCGCCCCATGGCACAGGGGCACCAACAACGGCGTTGCGACGCTGCCCTATCTGTTTTGCCTTTGCACGATTTTTTCTATTTTACTATGTTTCTTGCATTCTATTTCAACTATAACTCTACTATGAGGGATTTGACATTTCTTATTTGTTTCCTATATATAGTTAGCTGTTCATTAAGATTTAGTAAGAAGTTAGAAAAAATTAGACAAATCATAAATACACAATCTTTGTATTCTTTCTCCATATTATAATAAAATCTCAATTCTTAACAAAATTACATTGTTCTTATGTTGTTGTGATAAATTACTTTATATTGTGACTATAATCTATTATATTTTCACAAAAAAAAAAAAAAAAAAATTGTATTAGAGTATTTTAGTCCATTACAATGGGTATTAGAGTAATTCTGGTATTTGGGTTGGTTCTTAACACCCTTTTTTATATTTAAAGATAGATTGTCCTAATGGGAAAAAGGTTCGTTGGGCTCTTAAGAATCGGACTTTTCCATAGCATGGACAAGGTATTTAGCACATGTACATCGTTATTCCTGGATCTAAAAAAGGAGTATGTTTGATGTAACCGTTTTTATATTTCTTCCTTCCAAAAAATGAGAAAAAAAATTCCATGACAATACCTTTCTAGATTATAATTTTTTTTAGCTGCAATTTTCCCCCCTGTTAAGGTAAAAATTTCATTTTTAGTAGATTTTAATAAATGACTAAAAAGTTGTGAATTTAATAAAATGTGAGTTTAAAATTAATTGTTGATTTTAATTTGGATTTTTTTTTTTTTTTGGCAATATTGCTTGTTTAACCTCATTTACTATATATTTATATACTTGTCTTCATCTCATTTCTTTGGCATATATTGGATAGGACATGAGTCCAATAGTTTTAGGGCAATAAACCCAGCTACCTTAGTAAGCCAAAAGCATAAGGCAAAGTCTCTATCACTCTCTATTTCTCAATTCTAGCAAAATGTCACTACCATGCACCTACCCAAACCCCAAGTCTCTCCTCAATCTCCTTTTTAAAGTCACGAGATCCTCTGTTGCTCAATCTTGATCTTTGAAAGATAGAGATAAAGATAGAGACAGAAAGATAAATGTTCCCAGAGAGAGTGGCAGAAAAAAACTGAAAGAGAACTTTCAAGCACTCCTTTCTTCAACATCACTCAACTAGTCTCTACACTTCAGCCTCAAACTGAAGTCTTATAGTTTTCAAATCTTTAGTTCAATCTTAAAATTGTGTTTGATCCCCTCATATTTTTCTATCTCTTTCTATCTTGTTGTACCATGTAGGTCTCACCCCCACAAACTCCACAACCAGCTTCTCAATTTCTTCTTTATCTTTTTACACTTTTACCTCTTTAATTTTCTGTTTGTTGTTTTGTTTCTTAGGATATCAGAAGGAAATCCATTAGACCTCAACAACTTACCGGAAGATTATTTAAAAGATGGCAGGCAGATCCCTCATGACAGCTCTTCATCATCTGATAGATCACTTAATTTGTGTCGTGTCTCTCCAGCTAAAGGTACAATAAAAGTAAACTTACAGTCTCATAAATGGTTGTGATCCTTCAAAAATAACATTTAATCTTATAGGAAGTGGTTTTTCACTTCATTTGCTTCTGTGTCTTTCGATAGTGTTCCATTTGGTTCCAAATGAAATTCTTAAAACCTATTTGGTTTCAAAACATTAGAAATTATTAACATTAAATATTAAAAGGATGGTTTTCATTTAAATGGTTACTGCATCTTGTTGATTTTATTTTATTTTATTTTTCATTTTTTGACATTTATTTTGGCTTTTGGACTTATAAAACGAAACCCTAGAAAGAAAAAGTAAAAGGCAGCAAAATTGTTGGCTGGGATACTGATTCATGATTATGGCAATAAGGGGTGCGGGTTTAAGATTAGTCTCATCAAAGTTGCTTTAGTTGGAATATTTGTAACAGCCTACAGGAAAAAGAAAAGCAGTACTACGGACGAAAAGGATGAATCTGGGAAGGTCTATGAGTGTAGGTTTTGTTCAGTGAAGTTCTGCAAGTCTCAAGCTCTTGGGGGACACATGAACCGCCACCGCCAAGGCAAGTCTTTTCAATCTATTCCATTTCACTGTTTAAAATCGATTTCTTACTTTTTTGCAATAGTTGGTAGTCCTACCGAGCAAACAAAAAAAAAATTAAGAAGCTGTCTTCTTAAAATCAATTAATAGAGGATAGTTTATAAAATATTTGTTTGACTACCAATGATTTCTTCCTTTCCCTGAAGGCTTGTCAAGTCAATCTCGTTCATGAATAACTATTTATGTCTGGTCTCTTTATTTCTTGGTAATAACTGCTGTCTGTTTGTTCCTCAGAGAGGGAGACAGAAACACTGAACAAGGCTCGCCATTTGGTCTTCACTAGTGATTTATCTCCAGGAGCTCATCATCCAGGGTATATTTCCACGTATAGGCTGTTCCCTTTTTCTCACTTCTTTGTAACATGACATGGCTTTTGTTATTTAATTTTAAAATTTCATTTCTTGCCATTTCGAAAGGGTTTTTTTGTATGTTTACATGATTTCCCATTTGTAAAAAGATTGTCGATTTTTCAATAGTAATGCTTTTTTCTGTTCATGACGAGCTTGTACTATTTGTAGTGGCCAGCCAATTCCACATGGAAATATTATGGGTGATCCAACAATGCCATTCAGATCAATCTATCCAACAAGAATGTTTTCTGGTTCTTCATCCCTTTTTCCACCACCTCCACAAGGACTGTCGCCACTGCCACCACCTCCACCACCACAGGGACTGCCGCTGCCTCCACCCCATCCTTACTTGTACACTTCTCCTGGACAATTGGTGAGTGACTACTTTGTTGCTGGCCATGTCCACCCCGAAAACTTGCTTTATTCACACTCCAAGTCTAGCCATTCTTCAGCACCGCAAGATACCAATTTCACCTGCCTAGGTGCACCAGTTGGATATGGATTACCAAATGGTAATGTAATTGCAAGCTGCAGCAGAGGACATGACGGAGTTGATGATGTTAGAGACATGTCACTGCACAATCAGGAGGAAGGATTGGGTTGAGGCTGGAGGTAGACAAGGACAATATTGCAAGATTTTGTGGCTTTTATTTGATAAATCAGTCTCNGGATTTTATATATATATATATATTATTATTATTATTTTTTTTTTTTTTTTTTTGTTTTTTTGTGGGTTTCCAGAATATGTTTTCTTTAGTGAGAGTGCAAGTGTTATATCTGCTGTGACACGGCACTCTCACTGAAAGAGAAAAGGAATCCGAACAAAACTGACAAATGAGGATATGCAAAGAGAGAAGTTATGGTTTTTGTGCACGTAAATGAGTAGGTTTTCGTGCTCACACATTCACACTGAGCTTGCTCAGTTTGTCATGAAGCAGGGATTAGATGATGTCTATTTCGTTCACGACAAACTGTGAAATGGAACTAGAAATGCTAGTGCAACTGGGACAAGGACTTAGATTTCAACAGAATGTACCCAACCCCTTTAGGGTTTTTTCGCATGGGGATTACATGCTCTCTCTCTCTCTCTCTCTCTGAAAAGTCATTGATTTATACTGTAACCAAAACATCTTAGTAGGGAGTATAAACTTGAGTGAACGAATGTATAAATTTCAAAAATTAACCGCTCTAGAAAATTAAGAACGTACCAAAAGAATTAAAAACGTTGTGTCCTCATCATTCTATGTGTCATTGTATGTCCAATCATAAACTTTGTTGGCTTATCGTAGTTGTGCTCGGCTGCTCACTATAACGCTCCAAATTTAGGTATATACACCTAAATTTGGAGATATTATCATTTAACTTTCTTTTAAAATCATAAATGCAAAAAATGATTAATTTTTTTTTACATAATAAATATCAATGATTTTTTATTTTAAAATAATATGTGCTTAATAAAATATAGAACAATTAAATCGAATGTTAACTTTAATTACAAAAATAAACGAATTCAACATTTAAATATGATAATATTGAGTCTGTGTCACCACATGTGATCATCTCGAATCATCTTGCCTTCATCATTTGAAAATTGGGAGAGATAACATGGGATGAGCTAACGCTCAATAAGTAAACATCATGCATATATGCATGTTGATGATATGCATATGAACCACTTTAAAATAAAAGTGTTTTTCATTACGTATCCCATTTTCTTTCATTTTTTAAAAAACTTAATATTGTCATCGTGAGCTCATTGATGTATCGTCTAGTCAATTAGAATGAAGTAGACAATTATTATTTGGAACCCGATCGAGTTCTATTAGTAATACCACAAACCAGTTCGTATTAATATTGTTATTGAACATTGAATATTGGTCGGGTGCGTTGATCCCTCACACCCCATTTCTCACTCACACATTTCATGACATAAATATACACCTCGTAACAAAACATTCGAGATACATATCTTTAAAAACATTCTTTGACTCATGACATTTGAAAACTTTTTATTCCTTGAAATTTCATATATGCTTATGGAAGCATTAACGTGTGTGAATATGTTATGAGAAGCATTAATGATATAAAACGTATTAATCAAGTATCAAGTTCACATGATAACAATTTTAGGTAGCACATACATTTAACGATGTAAAATATGCATGAAGGTAAGGAGAGATTTACTTACTTCAAATCCTTAGAGATTTACTTATACAGTGGTAAATGGAGATGTCACTAGTCACCCACGAAAAGTCCTAATTCATAATCATTAATGATTAAAAAAAAATTCTACATACTTATTGACTATTTTTATTAATATATTAGATCGACTCTTACTTTCTATCATGAACAACATTTATTTAATATGAATAACCTTGACTATATGACTACATAAGAAAACTGGTTTTAAATAATACTTAGGGCTCATGGTAAAATCTCGATTGGCCAGAGCATGTGTTCGGCTACAATGAGAAGCTTACTAGTGAGTAATCATTTAAACAAAAAATAAAAATAAAATAATAAATAATAAATCAATATAAACATATATAACCTATATGCAAAGTGATTTTCATAATAGAGTTTAAATCTTATCCCTTACTTTATTATATTCTTAGTCTAATGATCATAAGTACTTCACATGTATACGAGTTTATTTTTAAAATAATAGTACTTATAAATCGAATGAAAGTTAAAAGGATTACTAATATCAATATTTATAAATAAACAAGTTGTTATGGGCCCTCATGAGCCATCCATCTTATCCGTCCAGTTCGAACGCCACGTGGCAGACGAACTGATTTTCGTGCAGCCACGTGACGGATGAACTAAATTAGAGGTGGCCTTTACCTTGTTCGGGCGAACCGAACTCATGTGGATGAACTGAATCTAATAACCCGAACTAAAATGTTGCCGCTCACTTCATAGACGATCCGAACCCATCCGCCACATACGAAGGATGCAAAGGCCCGCACTCCGCTTTCGCCACACCCCATACTCACTTCCCTATGCCTGCCAATATCTTTTATGAGAAGATTCCCCAAAATAAAATCCTTAGACTGGTTGATGGGACGTGTTGCAGATTCTAAATGGTCAACTCACACTGATATGTCAACCTCCTCTTCTCTAAAGAGTTTTGTAGCTTTCCAATGCCTCAAAACTTTGTCCACCCAAAATTTCTAAGTATGAGGGAAAATGTGACCCAGATAAACACCTCATCAAGTACAAAATACAAATGAGCCTCTGAAGTGCTTATCCAGCTCTGAAATGTAGGGCCTTTCACTTAACACTTGGCGGTATAGCTGATGTATGGTATGGTAGATTAACGCCACTCGGCATAAGGAGTTGGCCAGACCTCAAAAAAAGCATTTTTAAACCAGTATTTATCTAGGAAAGAAGGAGAAGTGCCAATCCAGCACTTCCAGGATATGAGGCAAGCACCAGGGGAGATGCTGAAAAGCTACCTCACCAGTTTTACTAATGAAATAACATATTGTGAACAAGTCACGAACAAAGAAGCCCTCTCATCCCTAAAAGGAGGACCGAACATGAACACGCTATTTTAGAGAAATGTCCGAAGTAAAAACCCTACCACAAATGATGACTTGGTAGAGATGATGAAAATTGAAATTATTAATGAAAAGATGATTGATCATCGTAATAGGGCGGCACAGGGGCTCCCACCGCCCTAAAGGCAGATGGGGCGTGGACCCGCGTTACATTTGGTAAATCAATAGTTGACGCAGGCTGAGCATACCATTACCCTTACCTCGTGTCAAGCATTAGCCACTGCGATATTGAACATTGTGCCTACATTAGCCTATGCAAATGTTGGCCCCCACGACAACGTTGGGACCAGAACGCCTAGGAGACCATCTAATCCTAGAACTATGGGGAGGACCTAGAAGTAGGACCCCCCGTAGAAGCGCAACCCTGCTGTACCTTCCATCATTTCTATGGTTACGACACGAGCGAATGTTGAGAGGCCTCCTGCGCAGCTGAAAGAAGCAACCTCCGAGGCAGGAGAGTCTGTTGGCATGTGGTTGATTTCATCCTTAATGTTTTGATCATAACAAACAAGATTAATATTATTTCTAACAATTGATTTGAGTAATGATAGTTCAATATAAAAATCAATCAAGTATTGTCAAAATCAACACATCATAAATCGGACTCGAAATGAAGATCAATGTGAAAGTTAAGTGTTCTAACCAAATTATTCGAGATGAAAGCTTAAAAGATCAAAATCAAGACTATCAAATCAGACTATGAAGAAGGTCAAGATCGAAGTCAAACATTAAAGCCAAACGTTAAAAAAGAACAAGATCAAGAGTTGAATAGCCAAACATGAGATAAACTTCGAAGCGAGATCAAAGACTAGGCTTTAAGATCATATCTAAATATATAAACACTTTAATCTTTAGTAATGCATGACAATAGTTCAAAAATCATTTT
>CAIGRN010081404.1:0-25504 GCA_903798345.1 Fraxinus anomala
GTTAGGGAAAATACCTGCATATGATCACATCATTAGTGCACTCTTTGGTAAATAGGCCTCACGCCTAATTGTTAGCGTGCTTGCCGTGCCGAATGGGGAGATAAGCATTCTCACTGCGTGACACATGGGCTAAAGTAAACTACTTAATGTGTAATGTTAGTTTTCAAATTAAACCATAATACCATAACAATATTTGGCTAATTTGGTATCCCATAATTAATCATCTATATTAAACCTGAAAAAGAAAAAATGAATAAGCTCGAACTAAGTTATAATCGATAAAGAAACTATAGTTCAATGAATTTTTAAATAATCCATTATTTAGCAGATAGTGATATAATTGTGAATTATATCATGTAGTTTCTTTCATTTTGAGGCCCTTTAAAATTTAAGACCCTAGATCATAGCCTAGTTGTCTCTAGCCTAGGGCCGCACTGCCCATTTATCCACATTTTTAAAAGAGAAAAATACATAACTATCAATCTTTAAAGATACACTTTCAAATTTGACAAACCGATTGATTTTTTTTAAAAATCAAGTGATATTAATTAAATACATTTTATTAATTAAATAGGTTAAAGTCACGATAACATATAATTTATGATTATAGTTACGTATTAATCACTTACAGTTTAGTACCACAAAAAATGCATCAAAGTCTCATATTCAAATCCCACCACCACCTCCAACAACAATCATCGTCACCTCACCACTATCGCAATCGCATCACCACCACAATAGATCACACCTACCATTACCACCACTGCTTGCACCATACCCCAAATCCACAGTACTAGCATCATCACCACACCGCACCACCACATTAGCACCGTCACTACAACACTACTACATATACAACAACCCACCACACAGATTCGTACATACCACTGTACACACATTGTACACGTCATCACACACATATCGCGCACACACCATCGAAGAACTCAGGCTTTGGTTTGATGAAGGAGAGATGAGTGACGACGATAGTGGTGACGAAGGAGGCAACGTCGGTGCGAGAGGTGGAGAAGAAGATAGTGAAAGGTAAGGCAATCACTGTAGCTGCGAAGAGCCATCGCCTAACTATTGAATGGAGCTGTTGGAGAAGTGGACGAAGTAGCAGTTGGAGGAGATTGAACCTTTGGGTTTGGGAGAATAAATTAGGGTTAGGTTAGTGGGTTATGATGTGGAATCGGCAGGCGGGTCAAATACAACTGATTTTTGAAAGAAAAAAAATTGTACTTGATAGGTGAAATGGGTAGTTGAAAAATACGGGTTAATTGTTTCAATAATCGCCTAACTCATACATGATCATGGTTTACTTACTAAATTTCAAAGTGCTTTACAGTGCTCACTGAACTTTGCCAATTTACACTCCATCCATCATCCCAAAAATTCATTATTTTATTCGCTGAAGCGATTAACGAAAATCTGACACGACAAGTTACGACTGTTAAAAAAATCACAATTCAGTCAATTCATTGTTTCATTACCCATCCAACTTACACTTTGTCATAATTTACTCATCAAACTTTAAAATGCTTGTAATAAAGACAGAGTCGATTGTTGAGAATAATGCGAGGAGCTACTACTTCTAAAGCCCTATCCCGAATTGCACCATTTGCTCGATGTCTCTCTCGTCCCAATATTTTATTTTTTGTAGGCGTGTATCCAACTATTTAAGGAAGAAAATGTCATTGAACTCTAGCCAAATTGATAAACGAAGAACAACAAATACAAACATGGTCTATAAGGTATTTCGGTCGTACACTAACCGTTGTAGTTTGATGACACTTCCTTTCTCAGATAGTTGGATACACGCCTCCAAAAATGAAAGATTGGGGTGAGAGAGACGTTGAGCAGATGGTACAATGGAAATATGACTTTATCAGTAGTGACTTTCCGCATCCTTCTCAATAATCGACTCTATCTTGTTACACAATTTAGTTGTATGTTGGGTGTGACGAGTGGATTGGGGCTAAGGTTTTCAGAGCTTATATTGGGAACGCTTTATTAGGTTTTAAATAAGTTTATAGGGTCGTAGAAGTCGCATTTCACATATAGTGATTTGGTGATTTGATGGTTTGACAGAGTTACAATTTTTTTTTAATAATTGTTACTTGCCACATGAAATTTTCGTGCGATACATTAGCAACGAAAGGAACAAAAAATGGCGGATGATGGATGTAGTGCAATATCTCAAAGATGAGTGACCATCGGAAAGCATTTTAAAGTTTGATGAGTGTACTGTGGTTAGTGTAAGTTGGATGAGTAATGAAACAATGGTTTGATTGATTTGTAATTTTTTTTAACTGCAGTAACTTCCCACATCAAATTTTCATTAGTCACGTCAATAAGATAGCATATTTTTGAGGATGATGGATGTAGTGGTAATAGACAAAGTTCAGTGAGTAACGTGAAACACTTTGAAGTATAGCGAGTAACCTTGTGACTATGGTATAAGTTAGGAGATTATTGAAACAATTAACTCGAAAAATAAGTGTATGTAATATCCTCTTCAAAAATTTATATTTCTTCAAACTTATATTCAATCATATATTTCATGAGATATACAACTTTTAATCACATATTTTTATCAAAATTCGTTAAAATTTATTAAAAATCTGATTTTAATTTTCATAAAACAAGGGCAAACCTATTTGCATGAGTTCTTATCGATAATTAATATTAATATTTGAAAATCAGCCTTTGTTTTATCTCCATTTTTTGAAAAAAAAAAAATACAATAGTGTTTTGACCCCATTTCAACAACACATTTTTCAATAAAATAATATCACACTTAAATCCAAAACAATTCCTTATTTTTTTTAACCACACATTTCATATCAATACACTATTCAAAAATGTATTTTTCTTGACAAAAATGGGGTTCAAACAAACCCTTAATTTAAGAAAGATTGACTTTTGTAATGTGTTGAAATAATTAGCTATAGTTTCACGGGGTGCCTTTCTTCTTAACACATAAGGAGACACTGTGCGGTAGTAGTCTGCTCCGCTAGATTACCTTCCACCTTTTCTTGATCGTTTCGGGACAAAAGAAGATTTGATTACAAATTGTAGAAAGCTTGCAACATTAAATTGAGATTCATTGAAAGAAAATTGATCATTGATTACTGAAAGTAAGAAATTACAATTGACGAAAGTAGAAAATTACAATTGGCTAGTGCTGGGAGCGAACACTAGAAAGCTTGAAAGATTGTTTGAAAGACTAATACCTCTTATAATAGATTTCAGAACAAAAATCTAACTGATGGGAATAGACGTTTAAACGCCGAAGAATCATACTAAACTTTTCATATTTTCTAGTTATTTTATAATTGAAGTAAACTATTACATGGAATGAAAATTACAACTCAAACTAGACTAATATTTATAATGTGCGGTCGAAGTTGGACAAACTGCGGTTACGATGAGGTCACGAGGTTTAAGTAAAGCTGCGTTCCGTGACATCTGGTTTGGTGCCCATTATTTAAAGGGAGAGAGAGAGAGAGATTTAAATAATATTTTTAGGAGAAAGTGTGATTAAAAAGTAGGGAAAATTTTGAATTTACGTCCAAAATATTTTATTGTGTGAATGTGTAGTTGAAAATTATTCTATAAAAAAGTTTTAGAACAAGATTCATTCTACAAGAACATAATGTCACGTGACATTCTATTATTGGATCATTTTAAACACTATTAACATCCCCATCAAATCATCTGTTGTCAACTAAGATTATATTATTGCATCCATTACAATTTTTTTGTCAAAGTAATAAAATTCTTGGAACAATGGACGCAAAACTGGGACCCCAGATGACACTAGAGAAAATCCAAAGTCGGTTCATCAATTAGCCCCTGTTTGGTATACATTATTTTTTTCATTCTCATTTTTTCTACACATTTTCAACCACATATTTTTCAATAAAATAATATTTTCATCACATCAATAATTTTTACTTATTTTTCAACCACACATTCTTCATCAATCAACTATTCTAAAATACATTCAAAATAATGTGTCCAAACACACCCTTATTTTTTTCATTTTCGTACAACTTTATTACCAATTTCCTATTGGTTTATCAAAAGCCACATAAAAAAAGGCAACCAAAAAATTCAAAAGAAAAGCTTGATGAGTAAGCTAATAGCATTCGTCCCACGAATTTCACCGTCATTGCCTCACTGCATATAACTTTCCACCAGCACTAAACCCCCACTGAAAATTCACCCCTTTTGCTGGTCGGATTTCACAATTCTCTCTCTAAAATAAAAAATCTCATTTCTCGCGAGAGCTTCCTTTGCTCTTTCAATTGAATTATCAAATTCTAATGAACAATTGTTATTATTGATCGAAAATGGCGGAGGAGATCGCAGCACTCGTTAACGCTCTATTGTCTGATGATCTATCTATCAAACTCCGGTCCGTTGAGTCGGCGTCTTTGCTCAAACTAGGGTTTAAAAAACTCTTCTCGATTCTCAAACAATCGGTCAAACCGATTGATTCTGAGAACAGTACGGGAGACCGTAAACTAGGGCTAGAAGTTTTGGATCAAGCTCAGATTCACGCCTTGGCTTCTGTCTCGCTTGCCGTTGTTAATGCTTCGAGATTGTTACCAAGTATTTTACTCCTTTTTTTGAGTTGAAAGTGATCGATTTAAACCTGTTTTTAGGTGTGGAAGTGATTGTATATAATCTTATTTATTTTATATGGCAGTTGAGCAAGTGGAGCCAGTAGTAGTAGCGGTGCTTCAACAGTCGATTGAGTTTGCGCTGTGTTATTTGGAGAAATCCGTGATCAACAGTGATGATTCGAGTCTTCAGGTTAGTATTTCCTTTAAGCATGGTGTTTCCTGCCCGTCTTTATTGTTACTTGCTTTGTTTAACTTGTTCTTTCTACTCATGACCGACTGTTGCCCTACCTTGGTTGGCAGATTCTGCTGTGTTTTATCAATAGTGATTTTCAATTATATTTGAAAGTTACCTACTTAAATACTTCTAAACGCTCTGGAACTACGATTGTTTTCTGTCCTAGAGATTCACCCAATATGAATTATGATTGTTTTTGAGAGTGATGATTGGAAAGTTTCTGATTTTTCACATGCATCCAAAACCTAGTATTCCTTTAAGATTTGGTGATGGGATTTGAAATTCCCAAGGGGTTCTTAACTTTGCCACGCAAATGAATCAGCTGTTCTTTTATCTGAAAAAGGTGCATTCTTTTATCTGTTTTGCATGAATTTTTGCCTTCAGTTTCGAAGATGTGCAGTTTACTTGAAAACATATTAACCTTGTTCGTGCAGTTAGTTTCACCACTTCTGCGGCTATTCTTTAGCCTTTTGTGTTTGGTCTTTGCATTAAATCCCAATTCATTTTAGATGTGTTTTCTATGTGTATCTCCCAGATAAACTGATTTTGCTTCCAACTGACATTTGTTTCTCTTTCAGAACATTATGGTACAGCTGTTGGAGGTACTATTAGTAGATTCAATGGATAAGGAGTTGGATCTGTCACAGTCTTGCTCTACAAAAATTCTTGTGGACTTGTTACCGAATGTTGTTGATCAAGGTGATACAATTGAGTGGCATGACTATGTGAAGTGCTTGCTTCAAGGTACTCCTCAAAAGTAGCATACCGATTCTTCTTTCTTTGCCTTGAATCTTTAAATTTTCTAATTTTTATTTTTGTCTGAAAAGGGGATAAATGCTCCAAGGAATTGGGAGCAGATGATTGCCTTGTAATGACATTGGTTTCTGAGCGCATGCAAGTCTTTAATACGAATTCACTTAGTGGGCAGTCTTTTCATGGCAGTCTTAATAAGGTCATTACACTCTCTCAGCATTGGGCTACAGTTCATTTGAGATGCATCCCACATCTTATTTTAATCTGTAGACAGCTTTTAGAACTCCCCCATTCATTTGATGAGAAAACAGAACCTCTCAATTTGCGGAAGAGATTGTCTTTTTGTGTGAGAATATTCAAGTTACTGGGAAGTCTTGTGAAAGATAATCCATGCGTTGACACTGATGGCTCATTGCTGCGAGCCGCTGCTTCCTTTATTGATATATTGCCTAGTTTGTTCAGGATTAGTATTGAGTTTGCAAACAACAACGCTGTTGCTGAAAGTAGCCCTGATAGTTTGGCCGTGCTATTGTTGGAAGAATTTCTTGAAGTCATACGGGTAATTTTCTGCAAGAATTACGTGTTTCAGAACATTCAAGCATGCATAACAGCTTCTATCTTGGATGCACTGGATTCTAACGTCTGGAGGTACAATAAATCTGTTGCAAATCCTAAGGCCCCTTTGGCTTACTTTCCTCGGGTGGTTGTTTGTATTCTTAAACTCATTGTGGATTTGAAGAACCAACCATATCATATTTTCAATTTGGATGAGCTGAAGATAGGTCAAACTGATAGTTGTGCTGGTGTCAATTCTCCTTCATGCCAAGTTCAATCTGAGGAATTTTTTCTGCTGAAAAAACACTCTATTGAGGAGTTGTTATGGAAAATATTCCCTCCTTCAATTCAGTGGCTAGATAATCTGATGCATCTTGTTGTCTTCTTTCATTACGAGGGTGTTAAAATAAAACCACATTTGGAAAGATTGTGTTCCAGTGGTACAAAAACATCTGTCATGTATGAAGCAGAAAATGCTGTTTGCCATGAAGATGAAGCCCTTTTTGGCGATCTTTTCTCTGAAGGTGGCCGCTCTGTTGGTTCTGCAGATGGGCTTGAACAATCTAATGCTGCCGCTAGTTCTAGTTCCAGTTTCAACAACATTCCAGTTCAAGCTGCAACAGAATTACTAAACTTTCTGAAAAGTTGTGTTTTTTCTCCTGAATGGCATCCTCCACTGTATGAAGACGCGTGCAAAAAGATCGACGAGAATCATGTTGATACATTGCTTTCAGTACTTAATTGTCAGGGCTGTTATTCTGAAGATAAAACTTGTGACAATGGGGTAACTCCACCTGAACAGAGGAAATTTGGGCACGTCCATGAACTGTGCTTTGAACTATTGCACAACCTCCTTTCACACCGAGCTTTATCTGAGTCACTTGAAGAGTCTATTGTTGAGAAGATATTGATTGTTGAGAATGGTGCCTATATGTACAATGATCAGACACTTGCTTTGCTTGCCCATGTTCTTTTGTGCCGCTCGGGTTCAGCTGGTACTCGCTTAAGGACCAAAATTTACAAGATATTTGTAGATTTTATCCATGGTAAGGCAAAAACAGTTGGTTCAGGCTGTACTGGCCTCAAGGAACTTCTTGACGATCTTCCATCTCCATTTCACATTGAGATTCTTCTAGTGGCATTTCATTTTTCATCTGAAGAGGAAAAGGCTGAGCTGGCAAAGACAATATTTTCTTCACTTAGATCAATTGAGATTCCCTCTGCAGGTTTTGACAGCATGCAGTTGTCGTGCTGGGCATTACTGATTTCAAGGTTGGTTTTAGTACTTCGTCATATGATTTATCATCCACGCTCTTGTCCATCATCATTGCTTTTGGACTTCAGAGCCAAATTAAGGGAAGCCCTGGAGTTACACGTGCCTAATAATCTAAGTTATCTGTCATCTTGGACAGCTGCTATGTTCGAGGATGTGACAAGTGTGTCGGTAAAAGAAACACCTGGCAACATTATGCTTTATCAATTGATTGATATTGCACCACTTCCTGCTTCAGTATGTAGAGATCATCCTGGAGTTGATTGCTTGGGTTTAATTTGGGGGGAGATATGTTCCTTTTTTTCATGGATTCTTGGATTTTGGAAGGGCAAAAAAGCTGTGAAGGCAGAGGACCTCATTACTGAACGGTATCTTTTTGTGCTTTGCTGGGATATCCCAATACTCGAACCTTCTCTAGAAAAGTGGCGAGCTCGCTTCAGTGACCCTAATGTTTCAGATATTTTAAATATGGAACATTTTCATTATTTTAGTCATTCGGTCTTGGGTCACTCTGCTACTACTGGCAAGTATTCTGATATTCCAGATGTGATGTTGGGTTTGCTTCAGCACTTGAATGCTCTGCTCACATCTGAGGATGTCAGGGAACTAGGCTGGGATTTTCTGAGGTGTGGGTCATGGCTCTCTTTCGTACTCGCATTACTTGGTACTGGCTTCTTGGAGCACCACAAGTTGGATTCTATGCCAATGGTGAGTTCCAATTGGCCTGTGTACACATCTGGAGATGCTGAGTTTTTTGATTTCAGTAAAGGCCTCGTTTCCAATGCCTTCACTGCAAATCAACTTGCAGTGGTAGTTCGTATATTGTCATCTTTGTTGCAGCAATACTTGGGATTTTATCAAGGAGCTTTTACTTCAATCTTCGAGAATGGCCATCACTCTAGTGATACGCTTTCTCCTCTGTTGCTTCTCAAATATGCTGGTTTTGACAAAAGTATGCAGGACGAATTCCTTGAGAAAATGGGGATCAATCCATGTCAGTTGGAGTCTTTATATGAGCTTCTGTCTAAGTCTGGCAGAACTGTTGACAAAATGGCTGTAGGAATTCGGTCTAAAGTCTTTTGGGAATTTGTGTTGCATGGGTTTCCCTTTCAACTTCGAGTTCCCAGTGAAATTTTATCTTCTTGCATTCTAAATATCAGTGGAATAGTTAATGTTCTGGATGGACTGCTGAACATCAAGGAATCTAGAGGAATCATTTGGGAGGAAACGGATGTTATCAGATCAATTCTTGAATCAATCTTGACAATTAAGTGTGACAAGGTATTTGAAAGCCTCAGCGGAAAATGTGAAGCCATTTACCAAAACTTGAGCGAGGTCTTCATAGGGGTTGACTTTAGCAGCTTGTTCATTATGAAGCGCATGGAAGAATATTTTCAAATTGTCTATAAAGGAAAAGATGTTGATAGCAGTATGCACGAATGTATGGTTACAAAGATGATTGATGTTGTTAACAGCCTGAGAAGAGATCCTTCAAGCACTGATGTTTTCAAATATTTCCTCTATGTGGATGATATATCTGAGAAGATTAAGAATCTTTATGGTTCTCAACGAGGCGACATACTGGTTTTGATTGATTCCCTAGGTAACTGCCATTCAGAATGTGTTAATAAGAAGGTTCTCAACTTTTTTGTGGATATTTTATCTGGGGACTTGTACCCTGTTGTCAAAATCAAGTTACAACAGAAATTCCTGGGCATGGCTCGTCCTTCCCTGTCAAAATGGCTAGAAATGAGGTTACTGGGATCTGTAACAGAAGCACCCACTGGCGTTCAATGTGCAAAAGGAACTTCAGTCTCTTTAAGAGACTCGACTATGAATTTCATTATGTGCCTTTTGTCTCCCAATTCTGAATTCCTGTTGCACGAGCTACACAGTCATATATTTGAAGCAATGCTCCTTTCACTTGACAAAGCATTTACTCTATTTGATTTTAGTGCTGCAAAAGGCTATTATAATTTTGTTGTCCAACTCTCCAAGGGTGAAGCCTTAATTAAGTTGCTTCTACAGCGAACTGAGATGTTGATAGTGAAACTGGCTGGGGATGAACGTTTGCTTCAAGGACTGAAGTATCTATTTGGATTTCTTTCAACAGCTTTAAAAGATTGTGGGTTGACCCTGAACACAGTTGAAATGTCTTCTGGAAAGCTGGGTTCAAGCAGTAGTTCTGCTTTGGGGTCTTTGACATCTAGGTCCCTTGGTTCGAGAAAAAATCCTGATGCCTTAGTTTCGTCTGCTAATCAAGGAGGGTCCATGTCACTGGATTGTGATGCAACTTCTGTTGATGAGGATGAGGATGATGGGACATCCGATGGTGAGGTAGGTAGCATGGACAAAGAAGACGAGGAGGATAACAACAGTGAGAGGACCCTGGCATCTAAAGTTTGCACATTTACATCCAGTGGCAGTAATTTTATGGAACAGCATTGGTACTTCTGTTATACATGTGACCTGACTGTCTCCAAAGGCTGTTGCTCTGTGTGCGCTAAAGTTTGCCATCGTGGTCACCGTGTTGTGTACTCACGCTCTAGTCGTTTTTTCTGTGACTGTGGGGCCGGTGGGGTTCGAGGTAGCAGTTGTCAATGCTTGAAACCTCGAAAATTCACTGGAACTAGTAGTGCACCAAATCGAGGTACTGGTAACTTCCAGTCTTTTCTGCCTCTAGCAGATAATGGTGATCAGTTGCCTGACAGTGATACAGATTTTGATGAGGATGCATCAATGGACCTGGATAATGCTACCAGGTTAGACCTGGATAACGCTACCAGGTTATCTATCCCGAAGGAGGTTCAAGATAGGATGCCACTGTTGCTCAGGGAACTTGAGCTTGAAGATCGTGTTTTGGGAGTTTGCTCGTCATTGTTGCCTTGTATTATTGGTAAAAGAGACTCCAACCTTTCTAAAGATAAGAAAGTTTCTTTGACTGAAGACAAAGTGCTTCGTCACAACAATGACCTGTTACAATTGAAGAAGGCCTATAAAAGTGGCTCGTTAGATCTGAAGATAAAAGCAGATTATTCAAATGCGAAGGAACTGAAATCTCATTTGACAAGTGGTTCTCTTGTTAAATCCTTACTTAGTGTCAGTTCCCGAGGTCGATTGGCAGTTGGAGAAGGTGATAAAGTTGCCATATTTGATGTAGGGCAGTTGATTGGACAAGCCACAATTGCTCCTGTGACGGCTGATAAGGCTAATGTGAAGCCTCTTTCTAAGAATATAGTTCGTTTTGAGATTGTACACCTTCTTTTTAACTCACTTGTAGAGAATTATCTTGTTGTAGCTGGCTATGAAGATTGCCAAGTTCTTACACTGAATAATCGAGGTGAGGTGATTGATCGCTTGGCCATTGAACTTGCTCTACAAGGTGCATATATCAGATGTGTGGATTGGGTTCCAGGTTCTCAGGTTCAGCTAATGGTGGTCACAAATAGATTCGTCAAAATATATGATCTATCTCATGACAATATCAGTCCTATGCACTATTTCACGTTGCCTGATGATACAATTGTTGATGCAACTCTTTTTGTGGGTTCTAAGGGTAGGGTGTTTCTCATAGTTCTCTCGGAGTCGGGCTGCTTATACAGGTTAGAGTTGTCAATGAAGGGAAATGTTGGGGCACAGCCTTTGAAGCAAAGCATTCAAATGGATGGTGGAAACAAGCATGATAAGGGCTCCTCGCTATATTATTCATCTACTCACAAGTTGCTATTTCTGTCCTATCAAGATGGGACTACTTTGGTCTGCCGGCTTAATCCAGATGCAACATCAATAGTGGAAATGTCTGCTGTATTTGAGAATGACCCCGATGGAAAGCTTCGGCCAGCTGGGTTGAATCGATGGAAAGAGTTGCTGGGTGGCGGTGGCTTATTTGTTTGCTATTCTAGTGTGAAATCAAATGGTGTACTGGCTATTTCTGTTGGGGAACACGAAATACTTGCACAAAATTTACGGCATGCTGTAGGTTCAACCTCACCATTGGTTGGGGTTTCTGCTTACAAGCCTGTGTCAAAAGACAAAGTCCACTGTCTTGTTTTGCATGATGATGGAAGCCTTCAGATTCACTCCCACATCCCTGCTGGAAATGACACTGGAACAAGCGTGATGTCAGATAAGGTTAAGAAATTGCGTTCTGGTATTCTTAAAAATAAAGCTTATGGAGGTGTAAAACCAGAATTCCCACTTGACTTCTTTGAGAAAACTGTCTGTATAACATCGGATGTTAAACTTAGTGGGGATGCCATCAGAAATAATGATTCTGAAGGAGCTAAGCAAACTTTGGCATCTGAAGATGGGTTCTTAGAGAGTCCTACCTCCGCTGGATTCAAGGTATCATTGATATGTGATTTAACTTATTTGCTGTATCTTTTGAGACATTTTTAGCTATTGTTGAGATGTGATTTTAGCCCATTTTGCATCATCATAAACCATAGCGTAAGAGAATTTTTAGTGACCTTTTTGTCTACTCTGCAAATGATTTTTGGTTTTTATATAATCATCCGGGAACTCTTCTTGGCGTTCATTACAGTGATGTGATGTTATGCTTTAATGAAATCCATGTGCATAGTAGTTATTGTATCATCATGTACAAGAACAGTATTGAAACAAGCATTTAAGAGGAAATTCTACTTGAGAAAGTATCTTCTGTATATTCTAAGATTTTGGAATAGTATATCAATCTGTATATTTATAAGATTTTTCGCTGTAGACTCCTCTACATATATAACAGAAACATATTTATAAATTGATTTTTTAAATTTATTAATCAAAGTCAAACATTAATTCAACCAAATGTACATAACTATCTACACATTTTGTTGGGCACACTACTATTCCTCTTTTTATTCCTATTTATAACTATTTATAAATTTGTCAAATGGAGGCCAAATAATTAAATGAGCCTTGTTGGGCAAATTTATAAATAGTTTAAAATAGGAACATTGAGAGGAACACTTGTTCACAAAATGTGTGGATAGTAATGAGTGGTAGTTATGAATGTGTGTTCGAAATTAAACTTTGATATTTGAGTGAATTTATAAACCAATTTATAAACTGTATCCATACGGAGTGTAATTTATTCGACAATATCTTGAATTTTAACACCGGTGAAGTATGATTTGAAACAGGTAATCTAGATTTCTTGCCTTGAGCTTTTTTGTTTGTCGAAGATTGCTTTCTCTATGATTTTCAAACTTGTTTTCGTTACAGCACATGCTTTATGACATGCCGTAGGTGACCACAAAGCACCTTATGCATGCTTGACTTGACCCTTGTGTGAGATACTCTTTTTATCTACTCAACTCAGCTTAACCTAATCTTACATGTAGGTATTGTGAATTTTTCTCGGATGGGCATTCGTTTCTAACTTGCCAATTATTCTGCAAACTAAGACAACACTATATACGTTAATGTATTTATATTCAGTTGCTGTTCTCCAGTATTGTATTTCTATGTAATTCTTACCTGTAGTTTGCTGTTTTGTAAATAATTTAACTTTCTTTTTTGAGAACTCTTGAACTTCAATAATTCGTTTTTCGGCCTTTTTCTTCAGGTAACAGTCTCCAATTCAAATCCTGATATTGTCATGGTTGGTTTTCGTGTGCATGTTGGCAATACATCGGCGAGTCATATTCCTTCTGAAATTACTATTTTCCAAAGAGTGATAAAATTAGATGAGGGAATGCGATCTTGGTATGATGTTCCTTTCACAGTGGCCGAATCACTTCTAGCTGATGAAGAATTCACAATTTGTGTTGGTCGAACCTTCAGTGGATCTGCGCCACCCAGAGTAGACTCCTTAGAAGTTTATGGACGAGCAAAGGATGAATTTGGTTGGAAAGAGAAGATGGAGGCAATTTTAGACATGGAAGCTCGTGTTCTCGGTTGTAATTCATGGGGCGCAGGATCAGGGAGCAAGTGTCGCACTGTGCAATCTGTTTCCTTGCAGGAGCAGGTGATGGCTGATAGCCTCAAGCTCCTGTCTCGGATATATTTATTGTGTAAGCCACAAGGGTGCTCAAAAGTCAAAGAAGTTAAAGCGGAGTTGAGTAGGCTCAAATGCAAGCAAGTGCTGGAAACAATATTCGAAAGTGATAGGGAGCCTTTGTTACAGGCTGCTGCTAGCCGTATCCTGCAGGCTGTATTTCCCAAAAGAGAGATTTATTACCAAGTAATCCTAGACTTCTACTTTCGTCACTCCGGTTTTCTATTGAGTGGTTTCATTCACGTGATTGTTTTAAGTGTAGATGTCATGCTTGCAAACTTGTCTAAATTATGTTTACATTTTGATGGTTAGGTTAAGGACACCATGCGCCTTACTGGAGTGGTGAAAGCCACTGCCTTACTTTCTTCAAAATTGGGAATGGGAGATACTACCGCAGGGTGGATTATTGAGGAGTTCACAGCACAGATGCGCGCAGTTTCTAAGATTGCACTGCATCGTCGCTCAAACTTGGCTACTTTCCTTGAGAATAATGGTATTGTTTGTTAAAATTACAATCTGCAGTTTGAGTTTGCATTATCGGTGTCTAGTTCTTGTGTGATTATCTTCTTGTGTGATTATTATTAGCCCCTTTTTGGTAGGGATTAAAATCAGATTTTTAGTAGATTTTGATAGAAGTTATGAAATGTGTGGTTGAAAAGTTGTGGTCCCATGAAATGTATTAAAATTAATTGTGACTTTAGCTTGGATTAAAATCTTGATTTTAATTTCTACCGAACATGGGCTTAATAAATGAGCATTGAACATTTTTCTCTTGACCTTAGGACATCTCTGTTATTGAGCTTGTTAAGAAGTTCTGAAAAGAAAAATACGACTATGTTTGTGTTTCATGTTAGGGTGGAATGTTTGTCAGCAGCCTTGGTTCTTCTTTCTCTTACTTCTAGGAAGATTAGGGTGATTTAGTAGGGCTCTGCATGTGATTTTTATTGTTAGTGAAAGGAGGAATAATGTAGAATATGCGACAATGCTACACTGACGTATTTTGCTGCCCATTGTGCCAAGGTGAGTCAGAAACAGTTATATCTGCCAGGACTTCTATCTGTTGAGGTATTTTGTTGTAGGGCTTCTAGGAAGATTAGGGCGACATTGTAGGGCTTTGCATGTGATTTTTATTGTTAGTGATAGGTGGAATAATGTAGAATATGTGAAAATGCTACACATTCTGAGCTATTTTGCTGCCCATTATGCCAAGGTGAGTCAGAAACAGTTATTCTGCCCCTATTGTTACAAAAATATGATTTATGGAGAAATAAAGAAATAGATCGAACCAAGTATATCTTAGCCTTTCAAGGGAAGGTAAAAAATGACATTACATATAGCATATTTTTTTTAAATAAAAAAGAAAAAAAATCCTATTTGGGGTTGAAATGAATTTCAATTAAGAAAGAAAAATAGGATTTTGATTAAAAAAAAAAAAAAAGCCATGGATAAATCCAAGCGATCTGCCAGGACTTTTATCTGTCGATACACTGAGCATGTACTAGGATTAATTCCCCAAGCCTGAGCTCACGAGTCTACTGTAGATTGTTTCTTAACACCATATTAGAAGTTAATTGAATTTTTAATTATTTGAAGTTATGATTTGCCCCATTTGATTAAAGCTGTTTTTGCCCTCGCACTTTTCAATTATATATTTCCACAAGGGATGAATTGATTAGGTACCAGGTTGTTGGCTACTCTTGCATGTTGCTGAGATATATGCCTGAAGTGGACATTGTAAGGCTGTGGCTTGAACCTTAGGGCTGCCATTTTGTATATAATTATCGGTGTAGGTTTTTACCAAGTCTAGCCTTTTTTGCTTTCTGTTTCGTGGGTCGCGAAACTCTTTACTGCTATATGGTCCCCCGACCCCCAAACAGACACAGAAAAGGAGTAAAAGCTAAGCATGTAATAATATCTTAACCTGCCATGTTGGCTTTCTGACTTGTGCTGCACATTTTGTTTGCCTTCTAGGGAGCACAAGTATCTTTGAAACACTTGAGTGCAGAATTTGTACTATTATTTTTCCTGTCTGATGTGTCAACTGGCTGTAATTTGATTTAATTTTATGGTTTTTCTGGTCATTTCCTGAACTGATGTTTTCTTGCTTACTTCTGTACTTCTTGTTCTGAATGATGATGCATCATGTTTTTAGATCGATTCTTTATAGATGAATGGTTATGCATTACTTGAGGAATTGTTATTACATTTATATTTTTGTTTGTGATGTTATTTTGACCTACTTATGTAGGTTCTGAAGTAGTTGATGGACTTATGCAAGTACTTTGGGGAATTTTGGAAGTCGAGCAGCCAGAGGCACAAACAATGAACAATATTGTCATATCATCTGTGGAACTCATCTATTGTTACGCCGAGTGTTTGGCTTTGAGTGGAAATGACGCAGGAAAAAAAACTGTTACTCCTGCTGTTTTATTATTGAAAAAGCTTCTTTTTTCTACCAATGAGGCTGTTCAAACTTCCAGCAGGTAAATATGATGATTAAATTTGAGAATTTGAACTTCTCTTATGCATATTACACATGGACCTAATATCTTCCATTTCTGTTCCCAGCTTGGCCATATCTTCAAGATTGCTGCAGGTTCCCTTTCCAAAGCAGACTATGTTAGGTGCAGATGATGTAACAGAGGGTGCAACTTCTGTTCCCATGCGTGCTGATCGTACAAGGACAGCTAGTGGAAATAACCAGATTATGGTTGAAGAGGACTCCGTTACTTCATCCATTCAATACTGTTGTGATGGCTGCTCAACCGTTCCCATACTGAGGCGTAGGTGGCACTGTACTATTTGCCCCGATTTTGATTTATGCGAGACATGTTATGAAGTGTTAGATGCAGATAGGCTTCCTCCGCCACATTCTAGAGATCATCCTATGACAGCAATTCCAATTGAAGTAGAGACGCTGGGTGGGGATGGGAATGAAATTAACTTCTCCACTGATGATTTAAGTAACTCAAGTTTGTTGCCAGTTGCTGCTGACATCAGCATGCAGAATTCTACTCCATCAATCCATGAGTTAGAGCCTAGTGAGTCTGGGGACTTGTCATCTTCAGTAATTGACCCTGTTACCATTTCTGCATCCAAAAGGGCTGTCAATTCATTGCTCCTCTCTGATCTCCTTGAACAGTTGAAAGGATGGATGCAGACCACCTCTGGCATTCAGGCAATCCCAGTAATGCAGCTCTTCTACAGATTGTCCTCTGCTATTGGTGGACCTTTTGTGGATGACGCAGAGACTGAGGACACAAATTTGGAGAAGTTAATAAAATGGTTTCTGGATGAGATAAATTTGAACAAACCTTTTGTATCTCAAAGTCGTTCATCTTTCGGGGAAGTGGCTATCCTTGTCTTCATGTTCTTTACGCTTATGCTGCGAAATTGGAACCAGACTGGTGGTGATGTTACTGTGTTAAAATCTAGTGGGTCTGGGGACACGCAGGACAAAACTACCATCCAGATGTCTGCATCATCTACACTGGACAGCCATGAGAAAAGCGATTTTTTTTCTTATCTACATAGGGCTTGTGGATCTCTCAGACAGCAGGCTTTCATTAATTATCTCATGGACATTTTGGAGCAGTTGGTTCCTTTTTTTAAGTCCTCTTCTGACATTACTGACACTTCTTATGGGTTAAACCCTGGATCTGGCTGTGGTGCACTATTAACAGTCCGGAGAGAGCTACCAGCGGGCAATTTCTCACCATTCTTTTCTGATTCATATGCCAAATCTCATCGTGCAGATTTATTTGCAGACTACCATAGACTGTTGCTGGAGAACACTTTTCGACTGGTTTATTGTTTAATTCGACCAGAAAAGCACGACAAGGGTGGGGAGAAAGACAAGTCATACAAGATTTCTTCTGGCAAAGATTTGAAGCTTGATGGGTATCAGGATGCTCTCTGCAGTTATATCAACAACCCGTATACAACATTCGTGAGGAGATATGCTAGGAGGTTGTTTCTGCATCTATGTGGTAGTAAGACACACTATTACAGTGTTCGAGACAGTTGGCAGTTCTCAAGTGAAATTAAAAAGCTCTACAAGCACATAAACAAGTCGGGTGGATTTCAAAATACCATCTCATATGAGAGAGGTGTCAAGATTGTGAAATGCCTCTCCACTGTAGCCGAAGTAGCTGCAGCACGACCTCGGAATTGGCAAAAATATTGCTTGAAGCATGGTGATCTCTTGCCTTTTCTCATGAGTGGAGTTTTTTCTTTTGGAGAAGAGTGCGTTGTTCAGGCTTTGAAACTTTTGAATTTGGCTTTTTATACTGGAAAGGAAACGAGTCACTCTTTGCAGAAAGTTGAAGGAGGAGATGCAGGTGTCAGCTCAAATAAGTTGGGGGTACAATCCCTGGACTCAAAGAAAAAGAAGAAAGGAGAAGATGGAAGTGAATCTCTCATGGAGAAGTCTTATATGGATATGGAACCGGTATTAAATGTTTTTACTGACCGGTGCGGTGATTGCTTAAGGCAGTTTATTGACACATTTTTGTTAGAATGGAATTCCAGCTCTGTGCGTGGAGAAGCCAAGTCTGTTCTGCTTGGGGCCTGGCATCATGGGAAACATGGATTCAAGGAAGATATGTTGACTGTCCTCTTGCAGAAAGTGAAATGCCTGCCATTGTATGGTCAAAATATTGTTGAATATATGGAACTCATCACCTCCTTACTCGGGAAGATGCCAGATAACAATTTGAAACAACAGGAAAATGAAATTGTCGACAAATGCTTGACCCCTGATGTGATTAAATGCATTTTTGAGACGCTACACTTACAAAATGAGCTTTTGGCCAATCATCCCAATTCACGCATATACAACACCTTGAGTGGTTTGGTAGAATTTGATGGTTACTATCTTGAGAGCGAACCTTGTGTTGCCTGCAGCTCTCCTGAGGTCCCATATAGCAGGATGAAGCTAGAAAGTTTGAAGTCGGAAACAAAGTTCACTGATAATCGTATTATTGTGAAATGCACTGGTAGCTACACCATTCAGAGCGTGACCATGAATGTTCATGATGCTCGCAAGTCCAAATCGGTAAAAGTTCTGAATCTGTACTATAACAACAGACCAGTTGCAGACTTGTCGGAGTTGAAAAATAATTGGCCACTTTGGAAGCGGGCAAAGGTTTGCCATCTTGCTTTCAATCAGACAGAGCTAAAAGTGGACTTCCCAATTCCGATAACGGCGTGTAACTTTATGATTGAGTTGGATTCTTTCTATGAAAATCTTCAAGCATTATCCCTTGAACCATTGCAGTGTCCACGTTGCAGTCGACCTGTCACTGACAAACATGGAATTTGTGGCAACTGTCACGAGAATGCTTATCAGTGCAGGCAATGCCGTAATATCAATTACGAAAATCTCGATTCCTTTTTGTGCAATGAGTGCGGGTACAGTAAATATGGTCGTTTTGAATTTAATTTTATGGCTAAGCCAAGTTTTACTTTTGATAGCATGGAAAATGACGAAGATATGAAAAGAGGACTGGCTGCGATAGAATCTGAATCAGAAAATGCTCATCGGCGATACCAACAGCTTTTGGGATTCAAGAAACCTTTGCTGAAGATCGTCTCAAGCATTGGTGAGAATGAGATGGACTCTCAGCAGAAGGATTCTGTTCAGCAAATGATGGTCTCTCTGCCTGGCCCCTCCTGCAAGATTAATCGTAAAATTGCTCTTCTTGGTGTCCTTTATGGTGAGAAATGCAAGGCAGCTTTTGATTCTGTGAGCAAAAGTGTTCAGACTCTTCAAGGTCTCAGACGAGTTTTGATGAATTATTTGCATCAGAAGCAATCCAATAATGCAGTTACTGCCTCCAGATTTGTTGTGTCAAGATCTCCGAATAGTTGCTATGGGTGTGCTATTACATTCGTTACACAATGTCTTGAGTTATTACAAGTGCTATCGAAACATCCAACCTCCAAGAGGCAACTTGTTGCTTCTGGCATTTTACGTGAGTTGTTTGAAAACAATATACATCAGGGCCCAAAAACGGCCCGTGTCCAAGCCAGGGCAGCGCTCTGTGCTTTTTCTGAGGGGGATGTGAATGCTGTGGCAGAATTGAATAGCTTACTGCAAAAGAAGGTAATCTACTGTCTTGAACATCACCGGTCTGTGGACATTGCTTTGGCAGTACGCGAAGAGTTGATGGTGCTTTCAGATGTGTGTTCTTTAACAGATGAGTTTTGGGAGTCTAGGCTGAGAATTGTCTTCCAGTTGTTATTTAAATCCATTAAACTGGGTGGAAAACATCCTGCTGTGTCTGAGCACGTTATCCTTCCCTGTCTGAAGATTATATCTCAGGCATGTACTCCCCCAAAACCTGATACAGTGGATGAAGAGCCAGTGACCGGAAAGCCTGCTCCAGTTTCAAATTTAAAAGATGAAAACAACTCTAATATCTCTGGATCCAGTGGTGTGATCAATGGAAGCAAGTCGTCGGAGCCACTAGAGAAGAGTTGGGGTGGTTATCCAAAGACTCAAGATATTCAGTTACTAAACTATTCTGAATGGGAGAAAGGAGCTTCTTATCTTGATTTTGTTAGGCGACAATACAAAGTTTCTACCACAGGAAGAAGTGGCCAAAAGTCTCGGGCACAGAGGAATGATTACCTGGCCATGAAATATGCTCTCAGATGGAAGCGGCGTGCTTGTAAGACAGCTCAAAGCGAGATAAGATCATTTGAACTGGGATCATGGGTTACAGAACTCATATTGAGTGCTTGTTCACAGTCTATAAGATCTGAGATGTGCATGCTAGTGAGTCTGCTTTGTGGCCAGAGTTCATTGAGACGGTTTCAGTTGCTAAACTTGCTAATGTCTTTGTTACCAGCCACTCTTTCCTCAGGTGAAAATGCTGCAGAATATTTTGAATTGCTCTTTAAAATGATAGATTCAGATGATGCACGTCTTTTCTTGACTGTAAGAGGATGTTTGAGCACCATATGTAAGCTAATCACCCAGGAAGTGAATAATATTGAATCCTTAGAGAGGAGCCTCCGAATTGATATCTCACAAGGTTTTATTCTTCATAAACTTATAGAGCTCCTTGGTAAATTTTTGGAGGTACCTAATATCAGATCAAGGTTAGTGCTTGGCACGATTTGATACAGTGTAACTTTTTTGTCAATATTTTTAATTCACATAATTTTTTTGTTGTGGCAGATTGATGAGAGAACAATTGTTATCTGAGATTCTCGAGGCACTTATTGTGATCAGGGGCTTAATTGTGCAGAAGACGAAGCTCATAAGTGATTGTAATCGACTTCTGAAAGAACTTCTTGACGGTCTTCTGCTCGAGAGCAATGAAAATAAAAGGAAGTTCATCCAGGCATGTATAGGTGGCTTACAAATTCATGGAGAGGAGAGAAAGGGACGTAATTCTTTGGTACGTAGCGAAGTTCTCCCTTCTGCCTCTTGACTTCGGGCTTTAGCCAGAATTGTCCTACTTGGCACAAATTGATAGGGTTAATTTGAGGTGCACAGTAAAAAATGATTATGATTCGATATTTGACAACCCTTTGGGCCTGGAAAAAAAAAAACTAGCTGCTACTAATTTAGTTGTGATGACTTTATTTGGAGAAACCCATTTTTTCTTTTTTACTTTCAACTGGTGTAAATAGTTCGGAAGTGATGATCTGACCATGTGTTTTGTTGTACTAAATAAACCGGCTTTTTCTATGCTCTGTGCAGTTTATCTTGGAGCAGCTCTGCAATTTGATTTGCCCATCAAAACCAGAGCCTGTATATCTTTTGATATTGAACAAGGCACACACACAGGAAGAGTTTATTAGGGGATCAATGACCAAGAATCCATACTCAAGTGCTGAGATCGGTCCACTCATGCGTGATGTCAAAAATAAAATTTGCCACCAGTTGGATATGTTAGGTCTCCTTGAAGATGACTATGGCATGGAACTGCTAGTTGCTGGAAATATCATCTCCCTCGACTTGAGTATTGCTCAAGTTTATGAGCAGGTTTGGAAGAAATCAAATGGTCAATCTTCAAATACATCAGCTGGGACAGCATTCGCATCCACTAATACAGTCACATCTACCAGAGAATGTCCTCCAATGACAGTGACTTACCGCCTTCAGGTTTGCTTCTACAATCGTAATGTAATAGGTTACGCAGTTATATCTGGGGTTTCCTTCCTATGATTGTCTTCTGTGGAAACATTATGGTGGTCCAAAGTATCTGCTCTCTCTACTCTGATATTGGAAAGACGTAAAAAAATTTCTTTTCTTGCATTCAAATGATAAGCTCTTCAAATTGTAGGGATTGGATGGTGAAGCTACAGAGCCGATGATCAAAGAATTGGATGAGGATAGAGAGGAATCCCAAGACCCTGAGGTTGAATTTGCAATAGCAGGTGCTGTCCGAGAATGTGGGGGACTTGAAATTCTGTTGAGCATGGTTCAGGTATGCAAGTTACTTTGATAGACCTTCACTTGTTTGTTTTAATACTTGTTTGTTTTAATATACTTTCTTTTACTTTTGTCTCTTCAAACTTCTGGTGGCTGTATTTCATTATGCTTTACCATTCCTAGTTTTCAACATGCTATAATAATATTTTCTAATACTGCATTTGATTAAACAGCGCCTGCGAGATGATTTGAAGTCCAACCAAGAGCACTTGGTCTCTGTGCTTAACCTGTTAATGCTTTGTTGCAAAATAAGGGAAAACAGAAGAGCATTGTTAAGATTGGGAGCCTTAGGTCTACTCCTTGAAACTGCAAGGCGTGCCTTCTCTGTCGATGCAATGGAGCCAGCTGAGGGTATTCTCTTGATTGTGGAGTCTTTAACACTGGAAGCAAATGAGAGCGATAATATTAACATCACGCCAGGGGTTACAGTCGCTACTGAAGATACAGGTAGCAGTGAACAGGCTAAGAAAATAGTTCTCATGTTCTTGGAACGATTATCTCATCCTTCAGGACTTAAGAAGTCAAGTAAACAGCAGAGGAACACAGAGATGGTTGCCAGAATTTTACCATACTTGACTTATGGAGAACCTGCGGCCATGGATGCTCTCGTCCAGCATTTTGATCCGTACTTGCAGAATTGGAGGGAATTTGACAGGTTGCAGAAGCAGTATGAAGGTAACCCTAAGGATGAAAAAATTGCTCAGCTGGCAGCCAAACAGAAGTTTGCCCTGGAGAATTTCGTCAGAGTCTCAGAATCACTGAAGACAAGTTCCTGTGGAGAGAGGTTGAAGGATATTATACTGGAGAAGGGGATAACTGGTGTTGCTGTGCGACATCTGAAGGAAAGTTTTGTGTTCACTGGGCAGGCAGGCTTTAAATCTAGTGCAGAATGGACATCTGGATTGAAAATGCCTTCTGTTCCACTTATACTTTCAATGCTTAGGGGGCTGTGCATGGGTCACTTGGCCACTCAAAGGTGTATTGACGAAGAAAGAATTTTACCTTTGCTCCATGCTTTGGAGGGCGTTTCTGGTGAAAATGAGATTGGGGCAAGGGCTGAAAATTTATTGGACACTCTTAGTGACAAGGATGGAAACGGTGATAGTTTCCTGGCAGAGAAAGTGTGCCAGTTACGACATGCTACTCGCGATGAGATGAGGCGTCGAGCTCTAAAGAAACGAGAGGAGTTGCTTCAGGTATTTCTTCTCGAACTCATTTGCAGTTGCCACTCTTACAACAGTTTATTTCTCTGCGAACTGCATTCATCTTGTTTGCTACCTATGGTACTAAAATGATCTCTGTAATAGTCATTTAGGAATGGAGTTTTTTGTCCATTCTTTTCTTGAACCATGTAATTGTAGTGTTAACTGACAAGGTTTTGATGAAAAAAAGAGTTGAACATGGATCATTAATTTTCAAAAATTAATTCAGAAGCTTTACTTGTGGAGTTTTCTTGCCATTTGAAGCTTCCTACATCCTCATGAAGGTGCATTAGTCTCTTCTACATTATCTTAAGACAGTAAAGATTTGTGTGTAATATATTATGTATCTTATAAAGCAGACGTGAATTCAGGAATTATTTCATGTTAACATGAGTTAAGAGTGATGGTGAACTTTTATTGGTGGTAATACCGTCCTATTTTTGCCAGGGACTTGGTATGCATCAAGAACTGGATTCAGGTGGTGGTGAACGAATTGTAGTTGCTCATCCTGTCCTCGAAGGTTTTGAAGATGTTGAGGAGGAAGATGGTCTAGCTTGCATGGTTTGCAGAGAGGGCTACCGGTTGCGACCTACTGATTTATTGGGTGTATACACTTACAGTAAGCGGGTGAACCTGGGCATTGGAACTTCAGGAAATACTCGTGGAGATTGTGTTTACACGACCGTGAGTCATTTCAACATCATACATTTCCAGTGCCATCAAGAGGCTAAAAGGGCAGATGCTGCCCTTAAGAATCCAAAGAAGGAATGGGATGGAGCAGCCCTCAGGAACAATGAGACACTCTGCAATAATTTATTTCCATTGAGAGGTCCATCTGTTCCTATCGGACAATACATAAGATATGTTGACCAATATTGGGATTATCTTAATGCTCTTGGACGTGCTGATGGAAGCAGAGTCCGGTTGTTGACGAATGACATTGTTTTGGTAAGCTGCCTCTTTCACGTGTTCTATTTTACAACTTCCGACTATTTTTTTTGTTCCTTATTCTATACTTTCGCACTTGTCTAATTGCTATTGAAATATGGCAGATGCTAGCTCGTTTTGCCACTGGCGCATCATTCAGTGCAGATAGTAGAGGTGGCGGTAAGGAAAGCAACTCCAAATTTTTACCTTTCATGATACAGATGGCATGGCACCTTTTGGAGCACGACTCTTCCCAGCGGCATAACATGGCCAAATCTATCAATACCTATTTGTCTTCGCCTACATCAGAATCCAAAATGTCTTCTCCTGGTACCCAGCCATCCAGTGGGACAGAGGAAACTGTTCAATTCATGATGGTGAGCTCACTACTGTCTGAATCATACGAGTCTTGGTTGCAACATCGACGTGCTTTCCTACAGTGTGGAATACACCATGGATACATGCAGCGTCATGGACGCTCGATGCATCGCTCCTCACTGAAATCAGATACGAGCGCAAGCAGCCTCTCAGCAGAAACTGGAGGATCTAATGAGTTATTTTCCACCATTCAACCGATGCTTGTTTATACTGGCTTGATTGAACAGCTGCAGTGTTTCTTCAAAGTTGGAAAATCTTCTGGTTTAGACAATGTCCAAACACAAGGGACGACCTCCAAGGAAGCAGAAGGGGAAGACGAAAGTAGACAATTGGAAGCTTGGGAGTTGACGATGAAAGAGAGACTATTAAATGTGAAAGAAATGGTGGCTTTCTCCAAGGAGTTGCTGACGTGGCTGGATGATATGACTTCTGCTTCAGATTTACAGGAGGCATTTGACATAATCGGTGCTTTACCCGATGTATTAAGTGGTGGCTTTACTCGATGCGAGGAATTTGTTTACGCTGCTATTAATGGTGGGAAAAGCTGAAGGATACCATTGTCTGTAATCAAATTCAAATGATTATTAATTATCTTGAATGAAATCCTGTTCATGCAGTTCAGGTTGGATTTCTTTCTTTAGTAAGACGTCTGTTAAATCAATTTGGCTTTCAACTTGGAGCGAAAGACAAAAGGAAAACAATGGGAAGAGCTCACGAAGACGTGGCCAAATGAGCTAACCCCACAGACCCACCATCTCTTTCCTTCAATAATGCCTTCACCTAGCTAATTTTTATTAGTAATTATTTCTCTGTTTCTATATAGTTGACGTTGAGTTAAAATACAAGTGAAGGGTTGCAATATGTTGATAATTAGAATAAATCATGGAAAGTCGAATATTTCTCACCAAATTTTCAAGTATCAAATTAACCTAGGTAGGTGTGATTATCCCATTTCTATGTGCATTCATTTCCATGTGAAAAATCTGAACCCTGCCACTTGTGAATATTAATGCTTCAGTAAGTTCCACTCTTGATGTCAGTAATGAAATGGAAGCATAAAATTCCCCATGTGAATTAAACAAGTCTGTTAAATCTTTAAAAGA
>CAIGRN010081405.1:0-20231 GCA_903798345.1 Fraxinus anomala
GTCATTCTTTTTACCTCTATGATTGAAGTTTTCGTTGTGTTTAAATTCTACACTGTATTATCATTAATTAATTAGTTTTGACTATATACGTCTTGCATATGATCTTGGTAAAGAAATTAAATGCTGGTGCAACTGATAAATTTAATTGGAAATTCTATGAGTACGAGACGAAGGAAACATAATGCCTTATCTCAATAGGTAGAGAAAAGAGGGTTAGGTTGAATTTCATTATTTCTTTAGTAGGGTATCAACACATAAGCATTTATACCCTATCTTTTTTAAAAAAAGAATAGAAAGACCTTCAAATGCAAAGTCTAGAAAATAAGTTTTGAATCAAATTTCTTAATATTATTTTTGTCACATATAATCATTTCAAGTGTTTTAAGTTTAATGTAATTANTTTTAAGTTTAATGTAATTAATGCTTAAAATAAATAATTTTTTTTTATATTTACGTTATCATATAATCAACTATAGCATGACTCTTACTAGTACTCGTAAAAAAACTTGTACACAAGTAAAATCGTTCAAACTTGGCCAAACAATGCCCTTCCTCTCTCCAAAAGAATCTCTTATCTTCTTTCTATTCTCTCTTCCTATTTCTTGTTGCCTTTATCCAGTCCCCAGTCCACTTGTCGGTCGTTAACTATCCAAAACTCTCTCGCCCCATCTCTCCATTTTCTTCAATAAACTGTATATATGTTTTTTTTTCATTACTGACCTCATAAAAGTACCATAATTCCTCCGAGAAAAAAGAATTAAAAAAGTCCCAGATTTTATCTAGGTGTTCAAGGCCGCGATTGGGGTCTAGAAGTTCTTGATTGTTGAAGAAGATTGGAGCTTTATACAGGTGTGATTATGTACATAAAATTGTCTTCTGTATTAGTTCTTGAATTTCGGATTATAAAGATACGGATAAGTTGACCCAGGAAAAAAGGGGATTTTTTAAAACTAATTGAATGATATCTAAGCTGAATTTTATGTTTTATTTTAATATGATCTGGGATTAAGTTGTTGAGATTATTGTTTCCTTAACAAATAAGATTAAAGATTATGACCTTTGTCTGCAAATCCTTATATTGAAGAGGATTAATTATTGATTTATTTAAGTATGTAGTGGTACTGGAGAACGTACAGATTAAATTAAGTAAAAAGGACTTTAATATTCAAAGTTGTGTTTTTTAAATGGGACGTTGTGAAGATTTTTGCAAGATAATTTCTTCTGCATATGTGGATTCTGGATTCTGAAATATTTTTTCCAGAATTATTTGTAGATAATGTGAGCCATTTTTAGTCTTCTGATCATAATTTTTTAATTTTGTGGACTTAGAGGATTGAAAATGGCTTCTCTACAAGGGCCCGTAGTTTGCCCCGTGATCAGTGCGAAGCAATCCAGAGTGTATTCTGTGCCGATCAGTTCACCTCTACCGAAAGCCAAAGTTATTAGAAGTGGGTTTTGGGGTCTCGTAGGAATCGGCAATAGTAGGACTAATGTAAATTATCGACCAAATTTGCAGAAATGCAAGACTATTCGATGTACTTTTAGTTCGTCATCGAATGGAAATGATAGCATGGCCTGGAATTCAAATGAGAATGAGTCTGATTATGTGAATTCGAGCATTGTTGAAGCTGGTATGTGGATTGTACAAACACTTGTTGTCTCCTAATTCAGTGTATGTGAGTGCATACTACAGTGTAAGTGATAATCAAAAAAATCTGTCAATTTTGCAATTTACCTTACCAAGTAATGCATGGGCGGTGGCTCTGACAATCTTTTACTGGCAAATATTTTGAATGAACATTGGATTATAATATAACTGGTAAAGCTTAATTTTTGCATTTGAATTCAGGACTTGTTTGGTTGGATATCAATTTGAACCACTTCACTTAAAAGTTTAAACTGTTAGAGACGGGACAACTTTATTTTTTTATTTGAATTTAATCTTCAACACGGATTTCTTCTTAGAAGAATTCTAAATTTTTGTTGTGTTATATGGAATTTCTAGGCGGACATGCTTTGTTTCGACAAATCATTATTAATTCCATGCCGCCTGTTACATAATTCATGTTTCTCATGCCTCTGCATAGGAAATTGTATGAGTCTATTATGTAATGCTTGTTGATCTTATTGAATAATGTATACCTAACTGCAATTGTACAAGTACTAGACAATAATCCACGTTTTTCTACACATAAAATCGTATGTAGAGAACATTTCAATCAAAATTTATGTCCATGCCATTGTTTTGAATAGTTGAGGTCAGAAGTGGTCCGGACGGTTTCATGATCAAGATGAGAGATGGCCGGCATTTGAGATGTGCCCATAATAACCCCCAAGGAAGTCATCGGCCAGATTATGCTCCGCACCCTGCAATTGTATTGAAGATGGAAGACGGGACAGGGCTTCTTCTTCCCATAATTGTTTGTATGTTCATCTTTAATATTATGATTACTTTCTGTAGGCAACATTCGTTAAGGAGTGTGGGTTAGTAACTTAGTATTGCCTCTTATTATTTCTTCATTCTTGATTCAATTGTCCTTTTCACAGTGGAGATGCCCAGTGTGCTGCTAATGGCAGCTGTACGCAATGTCCAAATTGTATGTTTCATCCTTTTTGTTTAAATAAATGTTTAATAAGTTACTTATTTTCATACTTTATAGTTAAAAAGTTTACTTATTTAAAACATAACTCTCTTAACATATTGTAAAAATAAAAAAAAAAAAATTTACTTATTTTTAAGCTTTAGCAAAACATGCTTAAAGTCACTTGTGTTATTCTTAAAAGATAATTTTTGGATTGCTTTTTAGGCTAGGCCTACCATGTATCAAGTGGCAAAGGAAATGATTGAGAAGATGGGCTATACAGTGAGTTTATTTATTTATTTCTTCAATGGTCACATAGTTTTTCTTTGCTTGCTTACACTATAGGAATTATGTCTACTTTTCTTTCATTTATTAGTTCTCTTCTTTTTCAGGCGAAACTTGTACGAGTTACCAAGAGAATACATGAGGCATATTTTGCAGAGTTACACCTTACAAAGGTAAAGTAAATTGTTATTGTTTATAGGATTGAATAAAATGTAGAAATTTCTGACTTTTGTGACATATTATATTTTCTGACGTGATGTTCATCCTGATTGAAGTTGGATAATGAAGCAGATTGTATCAGATTTGATCTGCGACCATCAGATGCCATTAACATTGCAGTGAGATGCAAGGTAATTCTTGTGAGTAACTGTTAGGTACTTCTCATTGAACCATCTCGTCTAAAAGTTTAAACTATCAGAGGAGTTACAAATTTCTATTCTTAAATTTGTCTTCAATATGCTCCTCACATATGGACCAGATACAAATTTTATTAAAGGCCTGCAAGTGTACAATTTTCATAAAGGGATGGCAGTGAGCTTTGAATATGGATCTTTATAGTCTTTGATACTATATTGAATCCTTTTGTCTAAAAGCACTCATAGAGAGAAGACGAATTACTACTTTAACCTTTTGTATTCAAGATTTGTTTCTTCTTTCTTTCTTTTTTTACGCATTTGGAGTTTTAAGTGTTGTTTTGTAGCCATTACAAATGTTAAAAACACTTTAAATTGTGTCACATTGCACCATGTGAAGTGATGGTGTTTTGGAAGAAAGATTTACTGGGAAATATCAGTGCAATTGTTGAAACTGAATTGTGAAAAATGAGATCAAAACTATTGGACCTTAAAAACTTCGCTTTCAAACTGGGGCATACCATATTGAGGATTTATGACCAAAAAGTGCATTATAGTACATTTACAGTTGCAGTATCATCATTTCAAATATATATGGAGACCGATAGGGGCGTAAATAAACAAAATTATATGGTGTTTTCTCCGTGTGTCTATGTCTAGTTGTACAATCTTCTTGAACAATTTATTCATGAAGATTTCATAGGTTTGTAATGGGCATTTTTCAGTTTCACTTGGACTTAGCCTTGGCAGCTATATGACATGCCCCATCTAGATTGAACCAATTACTACGAGTTGGATTGAATAATGCATCTTGATTTTGCTTTTTCGATATATGGTTAAATCAATGATATTTTACACCGTTCTTAAATTTATAGGTGCCAATCCAAGTGAACAAATACTTGGTGTATACAGACGGTATGAAGGTTATTGAATCTGAAAAGGTGTCAGTACATAGCTCCTCATCAGATGGCTTATTATTTACTGAGTTGGACAGGTACGCTAGATATCTCCAAGGACCTCTTTTTTTGTGGTTTCTTGGCTAGCCTTTTGATGTTTTTGTTGCAAAAGATGCATTGATGCGACCCACATAGTAATAGTAGATACGAAACCCACACAAGATTGATTCAATCCCAAGAAGGCAAAGAATCAATATTTAAGCTTGATTCAAAAATATTGAACCAAGGAACCAACATAATCGCTGACAATATGTTGACTCCGTGATTACAAGATTCAAGAATCTCACTCGATTTGTTTGAACGGTACAAGAAATAATCTTAATAAGTTCATAATTAATTGGATGAAGAACAAGAAGAATGCAATGATACTTTGCAATTAATCTCTCAATTTGTGTGTTGTATAATAAAAATAATAATCCTGTTTATATGGAATCCATAAAACCCTAGTAACAACGGAATTAAACTCTAAAAATAACAAAAGATATTACAAAATAGAGTTTTAATTAAAATAGAAGATTGTGCGAAATTTGGAAAATTTGCGACCGAAAATATATTATGCGGCCGCATAGTGTAAATCTATATAGTCGCATAGATCATCTGAGCTCCTTTACTGTGGGTTCAGTAAAGGGGCATGAGACCGCATACCCTGAACAACTATGCGATCGCATAGTTCCTTCCAGTTTCTTCGTCTATTGCTTGAATCAAGTTGATCCACTTCGTTTCATCTTTCATGTCCAACATTAAACTTGTCTTTTTGCTTGTCGTGATCAATATTTTGTCCACCGTGGTTTGAGCAAGTAGTCTCATTGTTTCTTTGACCCGCTTCGCTCGCGACCTAGTCATAGGTCCTTCCTCAACGATCAAATGATCCTTGTCCGGACTTGTCCTTATATCATGGATCACATTATGCATTTTCGCTGGATGTTTGGATAATAAGTTCTATTAGTTAGTCCGAAAGAACTACTGGTACTTGTATGGTCATATTTTCATTTGAGAGAGTGCATTGATGAAGTATTTCCCTTGGCTAATTAACGCCTGAAGGGGAAAAGATATGGAAAATCTTTAATATAGAAGTTTTGTTATCTTATGGGTTAATGACCAAATCCCTAATTTCGAGAGTGGTAACTAATGGAACTGGCATATTTACCTGATTTTTAACCCATGCCTTACTGATACAGACCTAGTGCCCAGCTGTCCATTGAAACGAAGGAGTTTAATCTTGTGCGCAACATGCTAATAGCTGCAGTCGAGGAACGTTACAAGGATGCAGGTATTCTATCTAATTATATGTCCAGGACATCATTTTACAAGTTGGTTACTGTAATTCTCCAAGTATATTTGTATTTAAAGAGATTATTACACTTCTGCCTAGAAAGCCAGCTGAAGTTGAATTTGTTCACTACTTGAATGGTTACAAACTAACACTAAAAAATTTAAATAGCTTGAATCACGTCATAGTAGCTAAGCATATGTAAGTGTGGGTTATGGTAATGTTTGGTAGAGCGTTTAAGTGCTTATAAACTTTGGGTCATACAAAATGTATGGATAAAAAGTATCTTCGACCAGCTTAAATTATAATTTAAGCTTTTCAAACATGCACATAGCATGGGGCAGCATAAGGGGGGCAAGCAAAACTCCACTCCTAAGAAGATTCTGAGCCCAGTCCCGGAACAAGATCATTTTGAGAGCTTCAAACATATTTAACGGTTTGGAATTCAAGATTCCGAGTTTCTAGCTTTTGCCAGAGAATTTTCTTTCATGCTTTTACAGAGAAACTAAATACTATTTTCCAAAGATTACAAGAAGTAAGAAGCTTCTCAGTGATTGTAAATGTAACCTTCTGGTGTTGTCCTGCAGCTCTGTGGAGGGACAAGCTCACCCAACTTCGCTCAAAAAGGAACTGGACATAGCAGGTCATCGTCATGTCATCTCTCTTTGGTACGCAGTACATAATCGTACTTGATAATAGTATAATGTATAAGATTTGAGTTTTGCCTTCTTTCTTAATAGTACTCAGTCCTAAGTAGTCTCCCAACCATACATGCCATAGAGGAATTTTAGATATTGTGGCTTTCCTCCATTTCCAATCCTATGAGAAGGGTGAAATATTTTGTTTTGGGTTGCAGGTATCACAGGCAGATAACTTGTATATAGACGACATGCTTGGTATGTGTGACTCGACAACATTGTACAAAATTAATGAAGAAAAAAATTTAAAACTTGTGGTTGTCTCTTGTGCATTTGAGCATACTGAATATGGCTTTGATATCAGCTTCTCTAGTAATTAATAGTCTCTTCCCTTGGTATGTATGTATAGTGAGTGCTTGTCGATATGTGTATATATAAAACATAATGTAATGCTAAATTGTTTAAACTTTCTGGTTTCTGTCCATAAGTAGTGGTGTTTTAGTGTCTGCTTCTCAATTTCATACTACTAGAGTTACCTTGTTCTTTAAGATGGATTGTCACTATGGATGATTTGAAAAGTCGAATAGTCATATAATTCGGGATGCATTCAAACTAGGTGTTTGCAGTGCAGCATGGCTGAGACCTTGCACCCTCGACCAAGAAGATTGGTCGGTGGTTCTTGATAGTCGGTAATCTCATATGAGTAGTCGATAGTCTCATATGAGTAAAATTGACTGAGATATGGCTTGGAACTAGACGTCCATGTTCTTACTACTAGGTGATTATACAATCATATTGACTCAGTGGACATCTATCTTTTTATGTAACTAAGTCATGTTTTTTGAGGAAAAAAAAAAATTATGATAATGACACACTCGACGAAAATTGAGAATTTAATCTGAAAAATGTATTAAAGTTAAGAGACTTAGATTTTATATTCTAATCAAGCATTTTTGGGTAAGATTAAAACTTTACTTTCGTGTAAATTTTAATATAGTCGATATATCTAATATGAGTACAATTGACTCTGAGGTTCGACTTGGAATTAGATGTCCATCAATTTGCAGGGGCAGACCAATTAAGGGTCCAGTGGGTGCAATTGTTCTCACGGATCCTTAATTTTTGTCATTGAAACAAAATTTCCCATACTTTTAGCCTATACTTTTAGTCTATAATTTTTACGTAATTCTATTTCACTCTCACTGGACCATAATGTTCGGTCCGTCTATGATGATTATGAATTGAAATCTCAACTAAGTTGGTTAAATAATGTTGAGCCATAATCCGCATTTGAGAAAAAGTAATAAAATACAAAAGTTTTATTAAGCTCATGTTTGATATAAATTAAAATTCAAATCTTAATTTAAGTCAAATCAACAATTAATTTTAATCACATATTGAGTAATTAGTAGAAATGGTCCCTATTGTTTACATTCATTGCTAAAATAGTCCCTATAGTTTCAAATTTGATATTCAAAAGTATACCGTCTCTATTATCGGCATGTGTGATATTTATAGTTTCAAATTTGATATTTACTTCGAAATGGTATTAAGAATGCAATATATCGACTTCGTTTGACATCCCGTAATAATCCTGCATAATTGAGACAAAAATAAGAAAAATCGTTTATATATTTTGGAACAGTATACTTTGACGAATGGTAACTTTTGCAGGGTTGGCCATTTCGACACCGTTAGGGATGAGAGAAAGTAGGCCGTGAGCACTTCGAAATGGTATTAAGAATACAATATTTTGACTTTGTTTGACATTTCATGATAATCCCGCAAAATTGAAACAAAAATAAGAAAAATCGTTTATATATTTTGGAACGGCCTACTTCGATCGGTGGTAACTTTCGCGATGGTTGGCCGTTTCGCACGCCTTTAGGGATGGAGGAAATTAGGTCGTGGGCACTTCGAAATGGTATTAAAAATACAATATTTCGACTTCGTTTGATATCCCGTAATAATCCTGCATAATTGAGACAAAAATAAGAAAAATCGTTTATATATTTTGGAACAGTATATTTCGACGAATGGTAACTTTGCTCGGTTGGCCGTTTCGCACACCGTTAGGGATGTGGGAAAGTAGGCCGTGAGCACTTCGAAATGGTATTTAGAATTCAATATTTTGACTTTGTTTGACATTCCATAATAATCCCGCAAAATTGAAACAAAAATAAGAAAAATCGTTTATATATTTTGGAACGGTATACTTCGATCGGTGGTAACTTTCGCGATGGTTGGCCGTTTCGCACGCCGTTAGGGATGGAGGAAACTAGGTCCTGAGCACTTCGAAATGGTATTAAAAATACAATATTTTGACTTCGTTTGACATCCCGTAATAATCCCTAAAAATTGAAACAAAAATAAGAAGAATTCAAAATCATTTTATACTCAATTAACGGAGGACTTAACAGAAATGGACGGAAATGACCAATTCCGCAACAAATGTTTGAAATAAGGGTATAAATATCAAATTTGAAACGATAGAGACTATTTTAGCAATGAATGTAAATGATAGAGACCATTTCTGCTAATTACCCATCACATATTTTATAGAGTTCACAATTTTTTAACCACATATTTTATTAAGTTTTATCAAAATATGTTACAAATTTAATTATAATCCCACAAAATAGTGGTTAACAGATTTTGTGTTTGAGACACATTATTTTGGAAGAATGTTTTTTGGAATAGTAGATTGATGGAGAATGTGTAGTTAAAAAAGAAGGAAAAGTTATTGATGTGATAAAAAATATTATTTTATTGAAGAATGTGTGGTTGAAAATGAGTAAAAGAATGATAATGAAAAATTTAATGTGGATCAAACAATTAGGGATGACAAAAAATTTATTCAACCCGATACCCCGTGGGGCCCCGCTCCGAATGGAGCTGAGATTATCCGCCTAACCAGGTAAATGGGGTGGGGACGGGGTGATGGTCATTACACCGAAGTGGATACGGGGCGGGTACGGGAAACATAGTCCCCGCCCCGCTATTCACTCCGTTTAAAGTTAATTTCAAATTTAAGTTTTTTATCAAACAAAAATAATAAATTTATCATCATTTTTAAAGAGAACATAAGTTGTTTTTAACAAATTAGTAAAAAAGTAATAATATTTACTAATTAAAGAGATAAAGGGTCGTTACCACGAAGTGGGTATGGGGCGGTCCCCACCCTGCTACCCGCCCCATTTAAAGTTAATTTCAATTTTAAGTTTTTTTATCAAACAAAAATAAAAAATTTATCATCATTTTTAAAGAGAACATAAGTTGTTTTTAACAAATTAGTAAAAAAGTAATAATATTTACTAATTAAAGAGATAAATAAAATAAATAAAAAATAAAAAGATAAAATAAATAGGGCGATAAATGGAGCAAGAAACCTGCCATGCCCCGCCCCGAACCCGTCCCGTCTCGCTTTAACCGGGTATGCTATACCCGCCCCGTTACCATCCCTACAAACAATGGCTTATATTCTATTAGAAAATTTTATTATTTTTGTTAAATATTTCTTTCAAATGTTAAAAAACTTTTATGAAAATATACAAAAACAATCACGCACACGATACTTGTAGGTGACTCTAAATCAATTGTCGATTCCTTGTAGTATGGTAACACTAATTTCACGTCGATTTAAATTATTATACTAACAATGATTGAATTTTCAATTGATGACTTGAAAAATGGTTAACAATGACATATATTAGCTATTGGAGCACTGAGATACTAAAAGTTAAATATTTATTACCTAATTATATTAAATTAATCAGATCATTTTTCTTGATACAAGAGAGGTAGCTTCTTCACGCAAGTAATGCCTTTTATTAGTTTTTCCATTATTTTCCCCAAAATCACTTTTCTTCATCTTAAACAAATATGATTGGTTGGATAAATGTCATTTGCACCACTAAACTTTTAGCAAAATTTCAATTGAGTTACTAAACTTTATTCTTTTTTCCTTAATTAGATCCTTAAACTTAAATTTACTTTCAATTATATATGTCAATATTTACCTTCAAATTTAATTTCGAATATAATCATTTTGCCAACTAGTGCATTTCAAATTGATGAACATTTTTTTAATTGACTATCTAGTGAAACAAATCTTTCAAGTATTCTCTGCGTGACATGCCAATTTATTATCGAATCATATCATAAATATGTTAAAATAAAATGATATGCAGTTTAACTTCTTAGTATAAAGACATTGTTGTAACCTTAATTTTGCTATTTTAGTATTTAGGTATCACTTACCGATTATGTGAAACTTCGGTTATGTTATGTCGGCCAAATTAGATTTTTTTTTTTTTTTATCAATTTGGGAGTGTTGGAAAATAACATAACGGTGAAATTTGTAACTAAATTGAAATCCAGTGACCCTAATGAGGCGAAGAAAAGTTTATTGATCCAATTAAAACGTATCTATATTTGGTTTACTAGTAATCCCAATTCTTGATTCATAGTGGTGAAATTTGTAACTCAATTGAAAGCCAGTGACCCTAATGACAAAGAAAAGTTTAATGATCCAATTAAAACTTATCTATATTTGGTTACTTATAATCCCAATTCTTGATTATAAGTGATTAATTATACAGGGAAAAAGTGTAGTACCGTACAAAAAAATAGTAGGTATTCCTGTATTCCGTGGCATATTCCCGCCAAATTGTACACTAAGTGCCACCTGCTGCTGCCACGTTGCTATCTTCTTTATGGGACCCACCGCCACCAGCTTCATAAGAACCGCCTTCAGAAAATATCGCAAAATTAATTTTCTCTGATTTTAAGTTTTGGTGTGTATGTATGCAGGGTTTTGAGTAGATTTTTTTTTTTTCCTCTGCAGTGCAATGTCAAAGACTTTGGATCGAATTTCAAGCCCTTGTGAGTATATATTGTTCTAATTTTTAGGTATTATTTGAACTGGATTGATTGTGTATTGGAATAATTAATTGTAGATATTTTGTTTCTATTTTGGGTTTTGCATCTTTTACTTTTGAATTCGGTGCCTCAATTTTATGAATTCTATGTCGTGCAATGAAATTGGCTGCTTTACATTTTTGGGGCAAGTTTTTTTGTAGTTTGTTTGTAAAAAGATGATGTGGTTGTGCACTGCGACTTGAGATTTGATGATATTGCATGTGAAGTGTAATTGAGCTTTGTTTTATCATTTAGAGTATATTAAATATGTGGTATTATAAAATAAATGAGGCTCTATTTATAGTAAAAAATTGGTCATCCTTCATTAATTGCAGCATGCCCATTGTCAATAAAAATTGCAAAAGTTGGCTGCCTTTCTCTATACGTAATTTTGCTGAAATGAGGCCAAAGTTAAACAAAGTGGCTGCCTTCTTCCGTGCATATTGCAGCTGAGAAAGGAAAATTTCAATATTTCATTTTTCACATTGTGTATTGTAAAAAAAAAAAAAAAAAGGTTGCTGCTGGTTTTTGACTTTTCCTTTCTCTTTCTAATTTTTCAACAAAGTATGCTAGTTTCATTCCAAAGAAACTTGTTTCATTTTTAATTCTTTCGGAAAAAATAAACGGCTGCAAGTTAAAAATGGTTGCGGGACATGTCAATTCTTCCCCTCGATCTGCATCCGAAGCAATTGTTATTTGACAACCATCCCAGCTATGACTGCACAACCCTAACTTTTCTCTTAGAACCACCTTTGTTAACATGTTCACTGGATTCTCATTTGTGTGGGTCTTCACTAGCCTCAACAGTTGTTGATCCATCACCTCTCGTATCCAATGATAACGGATTCAATGTGCTTTGTCTGAGAATGATAGATTGAGTTCTTACTCAAGTCCAGAGCACTCTGGTTGTCATAATGTATTTTGTAATCTTTGTGCTCCATCCCTAGTTCTTAATGAAATTGCTTTAACCACAACATTCTTTATCATCTTCCGCTGCTGCAATATATTCTGCTTCTGTTGTGGATAACTCAACACACTTTTGTAGTCTTAACTGTCATGATACAGTCCCCTACAAAAATGTAGCGAAAACCTAAAGTAGATTTTCTACCATCAAGATCTCCTGCTATATCTAAATATAGACACGATCCTTCCAAGATTGGATCAGCTCTCCCGTAGCATAGACGTGCCTTCGATACACCCTTGAGGTACCTGAGAATCCACTTAACTGCCTCCTAATGTTCCTTTCTATGATTAGAGAAAAAAGGGCTCACCGTGCCCACTTCATGAGCAATATCTGCCCTGGTACATACCATTGCATATATCAGTCGGAAAAGAATAAGGTGCTAACGATATCTCCTCTATCTCCTTTCTGGCTTCAAGGGAGAAGCTAGAGCTGCTCAAAGACCTAAGAAGCTTAGATGGTTGTCAAATAACAATTGCTTTAGATGCGACTCGAAGGGGAGGATTGAGATATCCTACCGCTATTTTTTAGTTGCAAACATTTCTTGATTTTTGCTAAAAGAAAAAAAAATGAAACAAGTTTTTTGGAATGAAGGTAGCAGACTTTGTTGACAAATTGAAAAGAGAAAGGAAAAGTCAAATGCCAGCAACAACCTTTTTCTTGTTGGGGGTGAAACGAGGTTATACGCATTATATGAAGTATTGATCACAACAATAAGATGAACACGAATATAAGAATTTAATTTGATAGAAGAATTGAAGATTTTATTCAACTATAATAGAGAAAGAATTACAATAATTGTGTTTATCACAATTATTCTGACTTCTGTAATAAACCAGCTTGTAAAAAAGAGCCAACTATATATAGGAGACATATCAAAACCCTAATAATATTCTTGAATATATAAATAGTATAAAAAAACCCCATAAAATAAAGGAACAATATTTTCCAAAAAAAAAAATCCAAATTTAGGTCACGAACCCAACAATCTCCACCTCGATACAAATTCCATTGCAACGAACGAAGCTCCAAAATTTCTCCACCTGGAAAAAACTCGTCTGCAAGGAATGAACTGAACTCTTTAATCAGAACTAAACTAACTTCTTCAACAAATTTAAAATTTTCCACATCTTCTACGATATCTATCTAGGATAAATGAATCCAAGTATTGATCTGCAGAATTAGCTCGGGTTCAACTAAAATAAAAAATGATTCAAAATTTACCAAAGAGGGCCAAAACACACCCTGAAATAGAATCAACATCAAATGCTATTATAGAAGGCCCCTTGCTCTTCAAAATTAGCATCTCCGTACCTATCTTCACTGGGTTTGTACCTAGTAATTGAATACTATGGTACCACAGGTGGTGGCAAAGCGGCATTACCCATATCCTTCGAACTTAAATGAATTGTATTCTTCAACATGGATCCCAAATCAAATCCCAACGATATTGTACCAAACTAAATATCCACCATGGTACTAAACCTTTGTTGATTGTTCTTCACGGATTATGCACAGTCTTGCAAGACGTATAACTAAGACTTTTTCCACCCTTCCAATACAACATACACATTTGCAAACCTTCAATGTTCCACTTCCACCAAAGAGCTTGTACTCTTTTAAATTAAGAGTTCTCAATGAGATTAGATTTTCTTCAAATCTGAAACATGTTAATCTGATCAAGTGTTTTAACTATTCCATCCACCGCTTAAGTCTGACTTTACCAATACCAGTTACCCGACTAGGTGCGTTGTTTCCCATAATTCTGACACCTGTCGAAATTGTTTCATATGTTGAAAATAAATTTCAATTGGGACACGTGAAAAGCACAAGCTGTATTTAAAATCCAATCCTCGTAAGATTTGGACTCGCCATCGAAATAGCCAATACATCATCGCTCAAGTAGTTCTTTGCGACATCTGCTTCAACTTGTTGCAATCCCTCTTGATGTGTCCTTTCTTCTTGCAATAAAAACAAACTTGATTATTGAAATTAGATTTCGACCTTTCCCTTTTATGACCACCATGAACAGCAAGGCCTTCTCCATTTCTAGTCTCAGATCCAACCGATGTTTCATCTTTTCCTTTAAAATTAAGCATCATACGCATTTTCAATAGTGAGAGTTGCGATTATATAAAATTGTATCTCAAAACGAAGTAAACGAAGCGGGCAACAAACAAAAAAATATTAATGCCAAATCTTCTTTATGATACTTTATCTCTAAAGTTTTCAAATCAGCGACGATCTTCTTAAAAACAGCCAGGTGATCTTCCAATGATTCATTTTCTATCATGCGACGAGAATACAAACGTTATACCAGGTGCAATTTGCTGGTCAGTCTCTTAGTCATGCACAATTGTTCCAATTTCAATCACAACGCAATTGCCATTTTCTCCTTCAAAACATTTCAAAGAATGCTATTCGAAAGATGAAGATGAGTTTGTGAAAGTACCTTCTGATCATTATGTTGTTTCGTCTCTGTCGACTAAGTTGAGAGCATCTTATTAGATCTTAGCAATGCATCATCCAAATCCATTTGTGCGAGTACAACTAGCATCTTTACCTGCCACAACGAGAATCTAGTGATGCGATCCAAAAGTAGAATATCATGCTCCATGGTTACCTTGAAAAACAAGAATCTCGAACAAATAAAAAAACCAAAACCTTGATGCCACTTGTTGGGAGCAGAGCGAGGTTATACGACACGATATGAAATATTGATCACATCATTAAGATAAACAAAATGACAAGAATTTGATTTGACAAAGGAAATTGAGATTTTATTCAACTATAATAGAGAAAGAATTACAACAATTTTGTTTTTAACAATTATTCTAAACTCTGTAATAAATCAACTTGTAAAGAAGATTCAACTACATATAGGGGACATTAAAATCCTAACAATATTCTTAAAGATAGAAATAGTATAAAAAAACACGTAAAATAGAAGAAACAATGTTTCAAAATAATGATAATAATAAAATCAATCGGATTTGGGTCACAAACCCAACATTTCATGACAATACAAAAGGTGAAAAATAAAAGATTGAAATTTTCCCTTCCTAGCATGAATATGCACGGAAGGCCGCCACTTTGTTTGACTTTGGCCTCATTTTAGTAAAATTATGTGTAGAGAAATGCAACGAACTTTTGCAATTTTTGTTAAAAATGGACATGCTGCAATTAATGAAGAATGACCAAATTTTTAATATAAATGGAGATTCATTTCTTTTATGGTAGATTACCCCTACCAAAAAAAAAAAAAAAAGAGTAAGCTTAGAGAAAACAAGTTTTTTTTTTTTTTTATTAAAAAGAGAGTTTAAAAAATTCTCTGTAAATTCTATTCAGTAAGAAATAGAATAATTTTTCTTCTTATAACTCTTTCGTGATCTGAAAAATCGCAACAAAAAGTAGCTTGCTAGTGTCTCTTTGTTTACCGTTTTATAGTCATTATGATTTTGAATTTGGTGGCTTTTCATTACATTTTAGCACCATTTCGTACTAGACTTCTAATATAAATAGGTAATCCCAGTTCATTTGGAAATGTTGGAAAAAACATTATTAAATCATAAATAAATTCCAAAGCAATAGAAATCAATTCTTTTCTTCTCCATATTCATTTTTCCTCGTGTTCTCAAGTTTGGGTGGAATTACATCTTGTGCTTTGATGTAATTCTACAATAAGACTTGATTATTCCTACAAACCGTTTGTCGAAAACCCTTAAGCATCTCAATAAATCTGGAGAGGGGGCAAATTTAGTTTGAGGACAGCGATCACGTGTTCGGGCCTTCGATGTTCATTTTATTCAATTTGATCTTGGTTTTATTCGTGTTTGTTGATCTCGTTGCTGCAATATTTTGGTGTGTTTCTTTCCAATTCCGGTGCTTCTCCAACATATTATACATCCAAACTCAAAAATGGGTACTTCTCGTCATGTGTTTATTTAATTGCTTTTGGTCGTGCAAAATAAATACTGATTCTCTGGGCGGCGTTACTGCTACCAATCTAATATAATGTGAAGTCCCACTAGAATTTATTTTATTTGATGGGTTTTGGTCCATGAAATGATAAAGAGGCTTGTTGCTTAAAGTGTTTAATGTTTAATAGTCTCACCGAGTGATATAAATGTTATTTTCACCAGGTTGTGGTACTGATGAAAGAAACAAACAGAAATCAGATGCTGAAATTTCAGAGGGAAGAACAAAATTTGGTATTTTCAGAAAGGCTAAAAATGTATCCAGCAAACTAAGAAATTCTATAAGAAATAAGCTGAGGAGAAATGATTTTGGAGTTTGTGAAGTTGATGATGTTCATGAAATAGAGGAGCTGAAGGCTGTAGATGCTTTTCGACAAGAATTGATCTCGGACAATTTGCTTCCTGCAAGATTTGATGATCATCCTATAATGTTAAGGTGATTTTTCACCCTGCACGTGCTTTTATATTTAACATATCCTAAATACTTCTGGAAACGAACACGTGGAGACTTAGATTAGAACTCTTATTAGATGAAGAGTGTTTTTCCATTCCTGTGAATGTTACTTTGGTGGATCTGTCTATGGCAGTATAGAAAATGCTGTATGTGTGGCGATGTTGATAAAATTAATGTAAAGTTTCCTTCGCTAGTATTTATTTCTTCAAGATATTTGTCAGCATTCTTGATATTCGCTTTGGCATTGATCAAATGCTTTGAAGCTATTTATCGAATGTGTGGATCATAAGTTGGCAGTAAGTAGTGATCCTTGCTTTCCTTCCCCCTTCACAATATAAAAAGTATGTTTTATCAGCTTAAAAAAGAAATTTAAGCTTTACCAAACATGCATATAGTAGATTGGTGATCCTTGCTTTCCTTCCCCCTTCACAATATAGCAATTTCGGATGCTACTCGTCTGGGGTTTAGTTTCAGCTTTATATTGTTCTAATTAACATGCTATTTATTCAATATTTGGTTCTATTTGTCCTCAAATTGTAAAAATATAATTTATTCTGCAATAAAAAAATTTGTAGATTTCTAAAAGCGAGGAAGTTTAATATTGAGAAGGCAAAGTGCATGTGGGCAGACATGCTTCAGTGGAGGAAGGACTTTGGTGCAGATACAATCATGGAGGTAATCTTTGAGGCACTTTTTAGCTATCATTTGTTTGACACATTTGTCTAATACTTAGCTTGTCATTTTGTCAAAAAATTTAGGTGCTTTCAAGGTTTTATGTTGAGTATCTTGAGTCTCTCTACCTGTCCACTAGTCAGCAGCTTTTGAGTTTTGAGGCTTGACTTGTTATGCTTATGCATTGGGGTATAATTAAGCAAAGTTTCGGATATGATTACTCTAGTAATATAGAAGAGCTGACATCTATTGAAGCCTCCTTTCATTATTACAATTGACCGAGAAAGTGGTGGAATAAGTAAATTTCTTGTATATGAAGCGTTTAAATGTCAATACAAACTAGTTATGAACATAAAAAAAATTGGGCTCATGAGCAGAGCTTAATGTTTCTATAGTCCTTTTTTTTTTCCCTTTGATGTTGGAAAAACTTGACTGGTAGCCCAACACTGGTTTCCTTTCTATTTTATTTAATATTTGTTATATATATCACTGTACTTTGATTTGGATCTTATTTATTTCTGTGCTTGTATTATCTTCAGGACTTTGACTTAACAGAATTGAAGGAAGTTCAAGAATACTATCCACAGGGATATCATGGCGTTGACAAGGATGGAAGACCAGTTTACATTGAAAGATTAGGGAAGATCGACATTGACAAGTTGTTGCAAGTGACTACTTTCGACCGATTTGTGAAATTCCAAGTCCAGGAGTTTGAAAAGACTCTTGCTGTCAGGTTTCCTACATGTTCTGCTGCAGCAAACAGGCATATAGATACAAGCACAACAATCTTAGATGTCCAAGGATTGGTACACTAATTTCTTCTACTCATAACTTCTATAAACCACTCGGCATCATAGATGGAGATTCTACATTATTTAACATTTTTTCATTGTTCGTATTCAGGGTTTAATGAGTTTGACTGGACCTGTTGTAGAATTTATTAAGGTTCTTCAGAAGATCAATAATGACAATTATCCTGAAGTAGGTCTTAGCAATTACCTGTCTCTGTACAATTGTGTCCTAAATATTCATAAAATTCGTTGCTTTAACAATTGCACAGACGCTTGGCCGAATGTATATCATCAATGCTGGTCCTGCCTTCCAGTTGATCTGGACTATAGTGAAGCCTTTACTTGACCCGGATACAACTTCCAAGATTCAGGTATATTATAAGAAGTTCATTCATGTAATTGAACTGCATAAACTATTTTTTTTGTCTATGATCCATGTAAACCAATGATTTTCAAACTCTCTCTAGGTGCTTGGCAGCTACCAAAGCAAATTACTGGAAGCTATTGATGCTAGGTAAGTGGACTTTTTACTCTTGCTTGCTCGGAATTCAAGTTATTTTACAGTCCAATAAAATCATTGTCATGTTAGTGAGCTACCAGGTATTCTAGGTGGTAGCTGTACATGTTCAAATGAGGGAGGTTGTTTGAAGTCAGATAAGGGGCCGTGGAAGGACCAAAATTTATTGAAGGTGATAAAAATGTTGTATGTAACTTCGCCACATAGTGGTCGAGTTTTACAGCTGGTTCTTGTAAGGATTTTTGTCTTCATGGTTTTTGCAAGTTTTGTGTATCCTAAAGTTGATTTTTCTTTTATGTAGATAAGTTTAAATGGAGAAGTACATTCTGTGCAGAAAGTAACAATATCAGATAACCAAGAATATTAACGTGAAGGTGATTTACATTTGATATGTTCTATAGGAGTAGGACTAGCTTATGTCAATTCCCTTCTTTTATTTGATTTTTAATTTGTTCTTGATGATGCGTTGCTTTTTAACAATGCTAGAATTTGTTGTTTGTTGAATCCAATAAACCAGGGGAAGCTGAAGAGATTTGTTGGTATACTTCTACATATTTGGACTTTAAGGTATGAATTCCATTCGTGAGAATTCTGAAATCAAGAATTATGCATTAGGGGTATTTGGCTTACATTTTACTGGAAAATCCAATTCAATTTGTTTCGTTTTAGTTTGAAATCGTACGGATTCGATTTGCTTTAGAATTTAGAAGCATATGAAGTTTTTTCCTTCTCTGTATTGTATCATTTGTTGATTGTCTGAATATTACACCTTGTATGAAGGCCTAAGGGCTCTTGGAAAAAGAAAAATAAAGAAATCGAAATAGTAGTTGACATGTGAGTAACTTATTGAGATGTAATTTAAGATGGTGTTCGAGTAAACAAAGGTCCTAATTTAGTACAAGGAAAAATCATTTTGCAATAAAGATTGCCCGTGTTTTAGATTTTTTTAAAAAAAGGTTGCACTACACGATTTACTATAACAAATGTCCTGACTATAATAATTACTACGAAAATTTCAATTTGAATTGAAGGACTTGCTAAAAATAGGATACAAATAAACATATTTCTGCCCTTTTAAGCAACTCATCCATTTAATTGGGTGGAGCATGTGGTTTAATTTGATACAAAATGAAGAATCTTATCAGGGTTTGACATATCGCGAGTCTTCCTTTAAGAGAGTAGTGCCCGAGAAAATGCGGATATAAGTGACAATTGGAGCTTATCGACAGAAACAAATACTCGTAGGAGAAATTCACTATTCGACTTGTTCCGTTTTATACACTTATAGCATTTTTAGAGAGAATGCTCGAAAAGCAAGGGTTATGAAACTTATTAAAAAGCTATATAATTATTAAAATTAATAAGTGGATCTGAAACATAATCAGATAAAATACATGAATATTTTTGGAATATTTTTTGTGATAAGCAGAGAATTATGATGTAAGTTCAATAAGTCTTTTACGTCAATACTGGAAAAAACTCCTTTATAATTAAGTGAATGAGAGGTTTGGACATAAGAACTAAAGCGAGATAGATGGTCAAAGGTAATTTTATACAAGTGCCTATATGAAGTGTTTGATATACTCCTGCACATCCTATCATGGAGAAATAACTTCACGTCCATTAGTTAGACGGAAATTCAAATCAATGGACAAATGCATTCACGCATGCAACCGTCAAATTAGTTATACAAAATGGATGTACATGTAGTATTGTTGTCTTCGATTACACTCATTTTTCATAACCTATGATGAAATGGCAAAGTTATTTGTGCGCTATTAAGGAGAGCTGATTAGTCCTAAGTCAAAAGGTCGAAAAATTTAACGTCGCTATTCTTGAACAACTTGGAGTCAGG